>NJDC01003306.1:0-10243 GCA_002245475.1 Calephelis virginiensis
TAGGCCGCCGGATACGCAGTTATCTAGATTGCTTGAAATCCATTAGATTGAGATACTTATTAACATTGGCCGTAAGTTTGCTAAGCAAGGATAACACATTTGTCAAAAAAAGTGATGAAATTAAAAGAGAAGTTTTACATATTTTTTTTTTGTAAAGAACAGCGCAAAATATAAAGTAAAGCTATTTTTGGATATCATATTATTTTAAATTATTACTTCACCTCTACTTGGTACTAATGTGAGATTTGTGTACATTAGAGTGTTTGCAGTAGACAGCATTCTAGACTATGTTTGTGTCAGACCGGAGAGTAGAGACCATGAAATTTTTGCTAGGGATAATATACTTTATTAATTCATTTAATTCCTGAGAAAAAGGATGATTGGTAGGAAATATTTTGAGGTAAATGAACTTTTATTTAAATACTTAATTTACTATAAATTTTAAAGAAAGAAAAAATTTCGCCTCAGACAGGATTTGTGTATCTATAAGGACATAACTACCCGCGTTAACGGGTTAGAAAGGAATTAAAAATTTCGCCACGGGACTTGAATCCTCAGTGGCTCAATTGGTTAGAGCATTCGTCGGCTTGAGACGAAAGGTTACAGGTTCAAATCCTGTCTGAGGCGAAATTTTTTCTTTCTTTAAAATTTATAGAAAATTTATCCCAAGCACAGGGCAAGTGCTAAAATAAAAATACTTAATTTAGTTTCAAAAATGCACTTTACATACCCATGCCTGCAGCTACAGCTGGTATTTCAATGTCATAGTGAAAACATAGATAATTGATCAAACAAAAATCTGCATAACTTCTATGCGTCGGTAAAAACAGCACTGGATTGTGACCTATAGTCTTTTTTAACTAAAAATACACGGACAAATGTTAATAGAGTTCTGGTTTTACATAACAAATTCATAGAAAATTTTAGTTCTTAAAATAGTGTTATTTAAGCATTTCTTTGTTATTTTATTTCAATAACATGCTAATATTGTAATATTTTAAATAAAATAGTAATAAAGCTAATATATGTAAATTTCATCTGCAACAATGAAAACATTTAATAATGATGTACACTGTTGTATGATATTTATCAGATAATTAATAGAAGGTGTTAATTTGTGGAAATCAATACTTAGTTCCAAATGAAATTATGAATTTTCAATTTCCCAACATAAAAAGTATCCCGTTTATTACAGCGCGGCAAAACAGGCAAGACTGTGCATAGGGAATTGGACTTACCAAAAATGGAAGACCCCAAATATACCCAGCTCTACACATGCTGGATTGGTGCACGAAAGGAAGCTTGGATGAACTTGACACATTTGGGGTCTTCGACTTCTAGTAACTCCAATCATTTGACTGCGACCATCTTTCCTGTTTATACGTGCTGTATTATACATATCCATTTATTCGGTGGTAAATTACAAATTTAACAATGATTGGATTAGAGATAGCCCTTGACATAGCTGCTGGGAAAAATCAAACTTGAGCAATAGTAACATAGTGGGGCAAGAAAAGTTCATGGGCTCAATATAGGAATTAGAAAACATTTTTAATTGCATTACTTTTAAAAAAAGATGGAAGTTTAGTTCTGTTTAGAATAAGAGTGTTTACTTTCAGGTAACCCATATGCTTGTTTTGTACGCTAAATCATCTCTTACTGTGCCTTTAAATATACATATAAATATAATATTAATTATTAAATACAGCTTAAGATTAAATCAATATCATGCTGGATTGTACATCAATTAAATCATCATAATACTTGGCCTATTATATTCATAATTCACATTAATTATAAAAAATGAAGCTTGGTTTATGCAAGAGAAAAGTATATAAGGAGTAGTGTAATACAGTATTAAATTTATACTTAGTAAGCAGATAGATTTTCAGATTTAAAAAATAAATAACAATCAAGATGAAGTCACTCTGTGATTAACAAACAGAAAATAAAATTAAAAAATGACTAGGTTTGTACTTTCCCATTATTCTATGGACAATTAAAATACATTACTACATTTGTTACCTTATTTTAATGTTATACCTTTAAGACTGATGGTTCGTCAATATACATTCCAATTTTCATCATAAATGTAATTTTGAGGAACACAATCCCCATCCATCGAATTACATGTATTTTTTTATCTGTTGCTATTTCATCAAGATAACTTGCTACTTCTTTTAAAAGTTTTTCTTTTGGTGTACCACTTTTTGCACTTTCCTTTTAAACAAAAGACAAAATAACTTTAATATGGATTAAATAATGACATCGCAATTGCCTGTACTAATTATTATTTAATTATTGAATACCATTATTAATATTTATTGAAACTTCAAATCTTCAGAACCAATTTAATGAAATTTGGCATAGAGACAGTTGAAGATCTTGGGTCAATTATAAGCTAGTTTTTATTCCATTTGCTAGCTGGCTTCTCTAATGAAAGTGTACAACTATAAACTATCAGTATACTTATAAATAAAAATATTTTTGCATACATCTTTTGTTTAACAGATCATTTTGTAGTTAAATTATATTCAATTCAAATTAGCTTTTATTATGTAGATCTATAAAAAGATTATTGTAACGCATCTATATAATTTTAGAAACTACCACCAGATCGGAATGCGGCCACTCACTGAGAAGATCCAGCTAAAGAAACTCTGCCTATTAATATCAGATGCATCAATATATTCCATATATCCTGTCTGCAAATATATTATTGTACCAGATCAAGCTTCATATCAAACCACTTTGTATTTAGATTAATAAATAACTATCTCAGGAAAAACTGAATCACTTAATAGTCAACAAATGTTATAATAAACAATATGTACATAAAAAAATTACAATGAATTATAACACACTTGACATAAAAATATTAGACATTTATGCTCATCACATATTGTCTCAGTTAAGATCTGAGTCCGAGCCTCTTGAGACTGGTACTGTTAAGGGTACATTCTTATCTCAAGGGACAAATGGGATTGTTAATATATAAAAAATTAGATAGTGTTGTGTTATAACTGAAGTTTATCCTTACACATATGCAAAATGTTAATCTGTCTGATACACTTTCATACGAAAACCACTATTTCGTTTTTGATCAATATAGTATAAGACCTAAGTTCAATCATAGGCTACATTTTGAAATTTACATGTATGAAAATCTACGCTAATCTGATGAAGTTTTGGTAACTTATCTAACAATGAAATGCAGAACTTACAACCTTGCTTTGCTTGTTAAACATTCCAACTTTAATGACAGATTATAACATAGCCGACATTTATTAACGTAACTTAACGTAATGTAACGAAAGAACTTACAAACTGCTTTGCTTGTAAAATATTGCACTTGATTTATGACAAATTTTAACATAGGCTGCATTTATTTACAACATATAAATTATTTATTTATTTAGTACGGTTACATGGGGGAAACGGTTTCTGAAATTCGGTGTATTGAATTTTTAGAAGACTTACCGCTTCTACAAAAGAATCCAAATAAACTGAATTCATAATCATTTGTTTCAAATCGTGCGATGGGTATTGTTTATCCAATATCATAGTTTTCTGAGGAGTCCATACTTTTGTCATAAATTTGAAAATTCCAAATTGTGTATTCCTTGGCTTCATAATATCCACAAAAGTTGAGATTTGATTCATTTTAGAAAATTAATTTTTCGTGGCAATAAGAATGTTCTTAGTTCTTACTTCATAAACTATTCTTTAATCTATTCACGTATGAATATAAATCCATAAATCGACACAGGTTGTATTGTCATTCAAAAGCTTAAATTATCCTTAATTAATTAAATGAAAAAATATAAAATTGACACTATGATTTCCTCTTGCATGCTCTTGCATCAGTCCGTCGCTGTAAATTTCTCACTGAAAACTGAAAAATGAAAACTCAAAACTGAGATAGTCAGTGTTACCAGGTGATTGTGATGAAACTACAGTGCTGACTGCTGTCACTTGTAATGTATGCACTACACGATGGGCCATTCTAGTGGCCCACTAGGATGGGCCATCGTATAGAGGGCGGATGGCTGATGGGCTGGCGGCTGGCGAGCCGATGGCCGCGGTGTCGGTATTTCGCCCGCACATCAAACAGACTGGGTCAGCGATGGCGGCACGCCTCTACACGTGGCCCATCGAAAACGTGAATGAATGTGATATGATAGCCAAGTTCAATATTTAGAATATGCATTTTTCATGACCCTTAAAATAATAAAGATATAACTATGCGGGCGTCAAATTCCGAGTGGAAAATCCTGAAACGTTTATTACGTGAACGTGAAATCTAAACTTAAAATTTTTCGAAACTTAGAAAAAGATCATATTATATTATACATCAAGTACATCAGCTCAGTCTAACCTAAAGCTTGAATTTCACGTTTTAGACGTAATTTGTCTAAAACGTGAAATATTTTTTACATATTACATATTTTTAATTTCAACTCGATAGAAAAAAGAGTTGCTATAAGTTTAAAGTATGCGTGTGTCTGTCTGTGGCATCATAACTTTTAAACGTATAGACCGATTTCCATTCGGATTTTTTGTGTAAAAGCTAGTGCTCAGTACGGTTCAAGTATAATATTTAGGCGTTCTCAGGGGTTATTGAAAATTTTGACTTTTAATTTTATTGTTAAATCACCAGCTATTTTCAAACAAAATTCTATTACATGGTACATTATTGCGTGTAAATATTAAAATTTTAGTTATACTTTGTATAAACCTATTAGTAACTCAGTTACAAATATTAAGTTTCTAGGTCATCTGGAAGTAGGCTATGTTTTTTCACATAGGTACAAATCAGTAAGGGAGTCAGTAAGCAGCACCCAATAAAACTATTATCAGCTCCGGGCCAAATAATTTTTGTCGTATTTTACCCATGCTTTAAAAAGACAAATAAAAATGCCGATATTAATGAAACAAAATAAATTTTGTTTTAAAAAAATTGAAAAACAGTTGCTTAAATTAAATTTGACGACCCTAACTTATGCCGTCCCGCGCAATTGCAAGTTTTGCCCCTTCCTCCCATGCATCGGACGCTGTCAGTAAGTCACAAAAAGTCGGAGTTTATACGTACATAACATCGACAACTGTTTGAGACATATTAACTAGCTTCAAATAGGAGGAAGTTGCGTGTTTTTATGTGTGGTAATCGATTTCTCCGACATTTCTTAACAGATTTTCAAATTTCTTTTGTTAATTAAAAAAATCTTATTTCTGAGATGGTCTTCTTGCCACCAAGTATTGATCTGATAATGGAGTCCTAGGAAAACTAAGGAATATATTAACTTTTTGTGGATTTAGAAGATTTGCTCCGCTTGAACTATTAAATTCAGTATTGTAATTAAGTTAAAAGGCTTCAAGTAATGTACCAAATTTCATATATCAAATTAATTTTGTTATTGAGAAAAGGTTCGAAGTGATTTTAAATGGCTCGTATAATATTACGTAGGTACTAATTTGACAATTTTTTACTTTTGACTTGGCTGAAACACTACCTCATGTCTAGATTACTGCTGCATCTACTAGCTCCACGTCCGTCCTGCTAAACGGAGGGATCGCAAGTCGCAACTGAAGAGGCCATCGTGCAGATGGGCTCGTTCCATCGCTGACCAATCGGGCTGAACCATCACTGGGCCAGCGTGTAGTGCGTATATAAAATAAAGAGTTAGGGCCAAAAATACAGTAGGTAGATATTTCAAACTACTTACATAAATTTTCGATACTGTCACCTTTGTTTAAGTCTATACGTTCAATATAACGCTTTTAACTCGGAAGTCGGAATTATGTTATCGTATGCGTAATGCTATTGGCATTTTGGCATTTTATAGCTTAATTTGCAAAATACGTTCTTCGACAGCAGATACTAAGAACCTGTTACATTTTGAAACCAACGACGAAAAAAGAGTGTTATAAATTTAACCCGCCTGAGTGTGTGTGTGTGTGAGTGTGTATTTGTGTGAGTGTGTGTGTGTGTGTGTGTATGTGTGTGTGTGTGTGTGTGTTTGTGTTGGTGCTTGTCTGCAACATCATAGCTTGTAAATAACGTTTGATTTTGAAGAAGTTTTCTTAGTTTGAAATCTGACGAGAATAATATATTTACAATGGATAAATTTGTAGATGAATCTAGATGACTACGTAGGTCACACTATTAGTTTAGCGTAACTTAAAGAAACAACTTGTTATGAAAAAAATATTATGTTTATATAATTTTCAAAATAATCTCCTTTTCGGAGTTGGTAAAAGTAAAACCTTTCATCAAATCTTTGATTTTGGCGAAAATACAGAAATCACAGGTGCTAGGTCGGGGGCTATGCGCAGGATGAGTGACAAGATGTACTTTTTTTGAGCTAAAAATGACTTTGCTTTGTGTGAAGAAGCGTTATCATGGTGTACTTTTTCTAACACCCTGGGTAAACAAATGGTAGAATACTACTCGGCATTACAACTCTTTTGATCTTCAAGTGGAATTGTACAGATGGGACCCGTATCTGAGAAAAAACGCGTTTATTTTTTTTCTAGCCTGTCTCACTTTTGTTGGCCTGTTCTCATTTTTAAATAATAAATCCACGTTTCATTTCCAGTGATAATATCATAAACAACATTAGAATGAACGTGGTTGTACTTCAGTAGCATCTGTAAGCACCATTCATTATTAGGCGGCTTCTGCTCTGCTGTCAGTTCATGAGAGATCTAACGAGAACAAAGTTTCCGAACTTTCAATTCTTCGTGTAAATTTTTTTTAATTTGGCTCATAACAATCATCAATAGTCCGCGAACTGTGTCATAAGTGAGGAGTTTCAAAAATAGAGCACAACAGTCGTTTTGGCATGTTCCCACAAATCAATTAATTGAGTTGATTTATTTTGTAGTTAGTAAACAAACTTCCATACTTTTTAATTATTATAAACTCAAATACATAATAACCATTTTTTAATAAAAAAATATTTATTAAAGTGAATCCTCATTTTCTTGTATGTCCCCTGGTCGGATGACACACTTTAAGTCAAATTATTCTGCTCTTAGTCTAGGTTTTCTCTTGACTTGTTTTGCTATTTATATAAAATGAACATTATTTAACAGCTTCTTGGGTCCAGTTTTGCTAAATACTTAAACATTTTTTAAAAAATTATATGATGTTACTTGTCCCCGAAGTTTTGAAATCCCGGACATTTTGATTTTGTTACCACAGTTTCAAATAGATTAACTACCAAATAGTTTCAATTTTTATTGAAAAAATGGAAACCTCGAAAGTAAATGACGGCTATTTTAAAAACTTTCATTAACTTTGTCTCCTTTCGGCGGTATGCGAAGGTTTGTGCAACCGGCTGAATCGAAGAAAAATTCATGGTCAGGTTTGTTATTCTAGTATATCCTACTATAGCACACATTTTTCTAAATCAATATCATACGGGTATATGTAATTTTCAGACGAACCTTAAGATGTTTAGTTTTATTTATTTAGAATTGAAATTGAATTGATACATTTTTTCGAATGAAAGTAGGTTTCAATATGTTACTTCTGTTTTGTTACTACAGGTACCATTACATATAGACGGACTGACAAAGTCACAAAACCGACAACATAAAGCTTGGTCTAAATTATAAGATAATGATAATTGAAACTTTTAACAATTATTACTATACTCTGTGATTTAAGCACAGTTTATAAAAACGATAGGCCAAAAACCTAGGGTGGGGCAGTAATTTTGTATTTTAGATTTTTGAGGATATTTAAAAATAATATTCAATTAAAATTCAATAGTATCACTGCCTCCTCTCTGGTGTCATATATATGTCATGTATGATTTTACAGACTACTGATTTATCACAAAACTGTTTAAAGATCCTTATTTTTCACAGTTTTTTAAGAAACACTCATTATTAGTTTTACCATTATTTAACGTTTTTTTATTACAGTATAAAATTGTTACACAAAAAACGCAAAATAATAAGTTCAAAGAGGTTTTATGAAAATGCACATTTTACATGTTATCATCAATAAATTTTGAGATAAGTAAGTAAATCAAAAATATACCTAGACAGTGTTGATATGTTTATTTACCAGAAATATTCGATACTAGGTACTCATAAAAAAATGTTTGATTATAATTAAAACTTTGTGAACTATGCCTTACGGTTTTGTTACCATCCGTTTTGTTACTGTCCCCTAAAAACTTGCTAAGAATCAGATATAATTGCCCCTTATCAACTAGAGTTAAAAGTAAAATTGAATTTATTCAAATGAAAATACATTTACGATTAGCTGATTTAGTTCTTGAAAGGCTGACAATAATATTTCATTAATAAGATGAAAAACAAATGTAGTTTTTCGGCAGTTAGTAACAGACCTGAACAAAATTTGATCTTTTTGAGAGTTTTATTGATTTTATAAGCTTAATTTCATTAAATATAGATAGCAAAAGACCATACTGTTCCTAAATATGTATTGAATTTGGAAAACCTATAATAGTTTTATTTTTTTTGGAGATTGAATCTAGTAACAAAATTGACCAATTTATCACACATATTGTCTTATTTTATATTTTTTTCCATTAATTAACATAACTAATAACAAACAAAGTAATATTTCTAAATCTAGGAAAGATTTGCTTTCGAATCCCATTAAAAATATTACAATACATGGATGTGAAATTTTAAAGCATAATTTACGTTTGCTCAGTTTTTGAAACTCCCCAGGTAATCCAGGGGTTTTCTTCAATTAACCGCTTAACAGCTTAAATAGCAACATTATTTTCGTTGACAGCAGTTGAAGGTCGCCCTTTACGAAATTCGTCATGTGAAAAACTCGACCTCTCTCAAATTCAGCAAACCATCACCTTTCGGTAGCTTGAAGCTAGATGCTTCTCACCCAAAAGCATTTTGAAGACGAGCGGCACAGTCTTGCAGAGAAAGAGAACTTTTAATATCATAAAAAAATCATCGCTCTAAAATCTTTTCTACTTAATTCCACTTTCGTTGCGTACTAAAAAGTATTACGTGGATCTTTGATGTGTGATAAAAAACATTTGACAAATTATTTCCCGCCAAATGTTTTTTTAATTACTAAGAAGGTTGCAACATTTTAAAAATATAACATTCAAAATTCAAATAGTTCCGACTTCCGATCAGTTCCGATTATCTAGAAGTGCAAAACTTTTGGTGTGCCCCATGATTATATACCACAGATTATATACCTAAGTATCAACATTACACAATATTATAAAGAGACAACAAAATGTTGCTTAGTCATATTATATTGATTCTAAAGGTATTTTATAAGTAACTGAATTTGCTATAGAATTATTGTAGCATTATTGTACTTCCTAATTCTGTGACGAGAATCATAATAATTGCTTTTATAGCAGTTATCAGCATCATACAGGATAACTTTTAAAGTGCTTGTCAAACTTTGAGAAACGATTTAAAAATCGATATTGTTTTCTTTTTATGAAGTAATTTAAATATCTACAAAAATCAACTCACAACTTTTGTACATCAAATAATACAAAATGTGAAGTATTAACGTAAACAACGCAAATATTGGTTCTCTTCGACTGCAGTAGCATTCACAGACTGGTGATGTCACAAAGCAAAGAGAATATAATCACTACGTTCTAAGAGACGGCACTTAGTACATCACTCTTAGCTACGAGTAATAAAGAAAAGAATACCAACCTTTTCGAAAAATATTTGCTGGCAACATTACATTGCAAATTCTAGTGATGTAACTGACAGCAAGAGATGTCATCGAAAAACACGATAACTAGTTTTATTGCAACATATCGATATCGATATTTTTTATGTGGCCAGCAATGACATTCATATACACATTATTGACTTAATGATAATTTGTGATTTAAATAAAAAACGAATGTAGTTTAATAAATTTTAATTTATTTCAAATACTACAACTTGATTTCAAATAAATCTATGAAAATAGTAATTTCTTAATACTAACACATTACATTACCAACACACCTTTGATATGATTTCTTGCTAGCCATAATTTATAACTAAATTGTGTACTGCCACTAAAATGGAATTAATAACTAAACGGTTTTCCTGTCACTCAATTGGAGTCTATATCTCAAAAACTTATTCACTTTACACTCACACAATAGTACAATTCCAACTGTTAGGTTACGTTGAATTGAAGGAGAACACGACGATGTAGGTAACATCTGAACGCAAAAGGTAATTAATGTTAACTTTACATCAACAAAAG
>NJDC01003306.1:14079-35822 GCA_002245475.1 Calephelis virginiensis
ATTTTAGGCCCAGAGACAATACTCTATTAAAAGTAAGGTACTCTGTGATTGGGGATTTACTGTTTCTTTAATACAACTATTTTTACTCTGCTTTTTGGTGAATTATTTTAAAAAATGTGTGCATGTTTCAAATAGTGTTGTAAGTTGTTAATTTCGACGATTTTCCTTCCTCAAGGATACATTAAGGCTTTCTAGCAGGTCTGATCATTTGTTGTCTCCAGTCTCCACCACAGGTCTCCACTTCGGACTCAACTGATCAGTCTCCATTTCACTCGATTTTAAAAACCAGGTCAATCCTCGAAATCGTGACAGGACTAGTGAGTATATCTTCATGCGTATGAGTCATTAAATATCACAGTAATTATTTAACTCTGGTTGATAAAGTTGGGATAAACTAAGTACCTAACTCACAAATATTAGGTACAATCTTCCAGGTTAAAAGGTAGGTTTACAATATTAGACGGTATATGACGTGAAGTTAAACTTTTTTTACACGTTAAATTTTGGATAATTTTTGTGAACATAAGTTCTGTTATGACGGTAGTGGGCTTATTAAGAATCGTTATTCTTTTAAATTTGAATCTATTTTATTTATTGAGTGTGAAAAAGATTATCATCTAATCTGGTGAGTACAAAATTCAAGATTAAGGTATTAAACCCTGTTATTGTGAAGTATTTTGTAACATGCTTATTTGAGACCAATAATATTAATTGTTTTAGCACATATGGAAAGTTGTAGCCCACCTTAAAGAAAAAAAAGACATGAACACATTTCCTTGTTTAATTTAAATCTCTAATTTTATTTGTGCTAACAAAGGCTCATCAGTGTTTTCATTGTTCTGATCGTTAGTAAGTTTAAATCCTTTGTTGCCCGTGCCGTTACTACCAGTAGTAAGATCGGTAATTTTTTTTCCGTTTTTACTGCTGCGGTTGTAAGTTGCAAGAAGGGAAATACTAAATTGCTATCATACTACCAAGTGACTATAGTTGTTACACGGGTTACTTATTTACCATTATTACTACTGCAATTGTTAGTTGTTAGAATGAAAATATTGTGTTACCAGTCTTACTACTACCCTATTGTAGTTGTTACATGGGTAACTTCGTAGCATTGCAGTTGTAAGCAAAGAAATATTAAATTGTCTGTGTTACTACCTTAAAAATAAACTTTGTCCATCTTCAAGACACAATCTAAGAATCAAGTTGTATACAAAGTGATTAATTTCCTGGGCTATGATTGATAGAGAGATAAAAACAAAAGAATTTTAAATATTTTCTGTGACCTAAAGCATAGTTATTTGATAATAAATATATTGTATATCTGATTTCAATATATACCTTATTGCTTGCAGCTTACTGAAAATTTTTGATGGCATTTAGTATATTTAATATAGGTAATCATTTTCGAAATTGTACTGTTAGCAGAAGGCCTTAAGGAAGACAAATGTACCAGTGTTTGTCGCAATAATTTATATCATGTTGGACTGTGAATTTCAAACTCAATATCTTTATTCATCATTAAAACTATTTATTTCCTTTTTCTATCTAAGTTGATCATGGAGTTTATTTTATGCTTGTCAAAGATTTTTTAATTATTAATATCTATTTTGCTTATATAATTAACACTTTCCTTAGTAAGTGTTATGGTATTTTCATAGATCAGGTGGTAGAAATCTCACTTACTGGAGATAAGCTTGCCTATTTTGGTGTAATTTCTTTTAATAAAATATGTTTTGTTATAAAAGTCTTCTTTTATGAGATAGGTTAGGGAATAAGCACACAGGTCTCCTGATGGTAAGAAATAACCTATAGACACTATAGATGTTACAGATGCATTGAGGTCCTGCAGCCAGGGTGTGAGGCCTAATGTGCAAGTTTGCCAGCAATACTACCCTTTGAACCAAAACATGACTAAGTTATTATGGAGGCAGGAATATATAATGCTGTGGATCCCTACCCAGGCAAGTTGCTGCTCAGCACTCTACAACCACTGGCCTTTTTGGTACTGGCCTATCAATTTAAACTAGCTGCCTGGCAGAGAGGCAAACAATCTTTTCTACTCAGTGGCCTGGACCAAAACTGGGAACTGGTATACAACAAAGGAATTATCATTATTTATTTATCTGTATAGGTCTACTTAATTTATTCCTGCTATAATAAGTTGACTAGAATAAATATCTTTATTAGATCAATGCCCTTGCCCTTTGTACTTTTGTTTTCTTTCCTTTTATGTAGTATCTTTTTTATCGTTATCTCTATTGTAAGAAGCTTAAAGAGTAAGAGTTGTGATCACAATAGATCTAGTTAGGTTGCAGTTATCCTCGTGGTAGGTTTTAAAAGTTATTTAAGGTTTTACACGAACTTTTAATAATAATAATAATATCTCTATTGTATATTGTTGATAAAAATATTAGTGAAACATTCAACATTTATTTTGTAACTATTTGACAACTCCCATATTAGCAAGAAAAACATGTTGCACAAAAAACCATTTAATTTTGAAACACAATATTATTAAAAATTTGAATTATTTGCAGATACAATGTACTGTCAAGTTTGTGGAGATGTTGACGAGTACTATGACGAAAGTGCTGATGTTCAGCATGAAGCCACACCTAAACATATATGTAACTTGATTTTACACAACTACAAGGCAAAGAAGTAAGATTTATTGGTTTATTTATCAATTCTCAACGGAAAAAAAGGTGTTACCGCTGTATTTGCTTTATTTTCCTGTTAATATTATCCTTCCGAAATCCTTACGTTCGATTGCGAAAGAAGATGTGAACGCCTGGAAAAAGTGATGAGCAAAAGCACAGATGTAAGGGGCTGCCAAATTTAATTCACTTTTGTTTTAAATATCCGCGAGCGTGCACGCAAGTCGCGACCTTAAACAGTAAAATTTAAAATTAAACCAATTCGCCGCGTGTGCTTGTGCAAATCTTGAAGAAAGCAGTAAGAAGAAAGACAGGTCAGTCGAATTCGATCGAACCTCGAACCTTCACCTGATGATGTATGGTCAACCGCAAGTCTGTTTGATACAGACTTTTATTTTCTTAATTTCGCATACCGCTGTTCAATGGTGTAATTTCTTTACGCATCATTGTGGTCCTTCGAGACGGATTGTGGCCCATCAGCCCCATTCGTTTTCCTTTATCCAGTAAAGCCAAATTTCACGTATCCTATCCAAAGTACTTTCTAGAAACAGAAATTACCCATCAAATACCTAGTTTTATTTCGGCATTCGCCTTATATGAGAAACATAATTAAGGTATTGTTACACTTATACATTAGTTTATTTGGCATTATTAATACATCATAATATTTTTTTTGCTACTTCAAGTATTGTAATAATAATAATTGCACACGCCACGTTGACGCCGCCGTCGACGCGCTGTACAAATACCTATATTTCTACACGCTTTATTTAGCCGCTTAAGAAATTTATCGCAAAATTACAACTAAAATTGTTATTGTAATCGTATTTTGGTATTTATATTTCACGTTATATTCTAATGTTGTAGATTCACATCGTACAATATATATTATTGTGTTTACATATGAAAACGTATTTAACACCCTAGTAGAAAGACAAATTTTCATTTCTTGTTTGTACTATACTTGTATATATTTACCGCTTTGTCGATCTACTACAGATATTCGCCACGGCTAGACTAATTTTGATAGTGTTGCTCACATACCTACTAAATTGGTTTACTGTATGTTATATTATTTTGCCGCTAATTTAATACAAGAAAAACTCATATATTTGTAAATTAGTTACCTACAGGTTATTTATTGTTTAGTCACTAATTTAAAGTTAGATTCGCTACGTTTTATTATTTATATAATATACCTACTAATTAATAATGTCTAGCACAGAGGATAAGAACAAACCTAAGAAACCCAGTGTTTCAGAGAAAAGGTTAATGCTTTTACAAATAAAACGTAATGAATTGTTTGAGAGTTTGCAAGAAATGTACGATCTTTCTCGTACTTCTAGTAATATAGATTTTGATAAAGAACAGTTTTTGGCTTGGACGCAGACAATTGAGGTACTTCGTACAGACTTTCGGTCTACTATAGAAGAGTATAATAACTCACTTTTAATCACTAGCAATCCGAATGCCCAACCTTCTTATAAACCAGTAACCGCTTTCGAGAAATTATTTGGTTATATTAAACTAGTCATGGAAAGACTGTCGCCGCAGAGAGTCAGCACTGAAAGTACGTCTGACCAGACAAGCCTTTCCTGCGGGTACCGTCCGTCACTCCCGCCTATCGAAATAATGAGTTTTGACGGTGATATAAAAAATTGGCCCCTGTTTTTTACCTCGCTTAAAACCACTGTACACGAAAATAAAATGTTACGTGATTCGGAAAAAATATATTACCTATTTAATGGGTAATTTCCCCCCAAAGCGCAAGCCGGTTTTAGCGGAATCGCTCCTACCGCAGACAATTATTCCCTAATTTTGGAATCACTAAAAAATAAATATGAAGATAAACGTATGTTGGCATTTTCTTATCTTGATCAAATATTAAATGTAAAGTTGTCAGGTTCTGCTTCTGCAAATTACGAACTATTTTCGGACAAACTAGTGTCGGCAGCTAATGCCCTAATTGGACTTCAGCTTGACGATTTAGGCAATTACATTTTATTATATCTTTCATTAAAAAGGTTAGACGATTCTACCGTTCAAGCATTTGGAATGGATATTAGAAATACGCCGATTCCTAACTTTGGTAACCTAGTATATTACATTAGAAGCAGGTATAAGGTCTGTCAAAATACTAAATCGCTCAATAATAATAATAATTATAAAAATAATAGTTATAATACTAAACCTCAGAAGCGTAGTTACCCTAAACATATACCTAACCCGCAGTCATGCGTGTCATGTTCTTCGAATCGCAAATGTATGTGCGTCAGTGGCAACGTTACTCATGAACATTTCTTTAAATGTCCCGCGTTCATGAAGTTGTCTTCGGTTGATCGTTTTAAACATATTTAAGAGAAAGGAGCTTGTGTGAACTGTTTAAGTTTAACACATAAGACAATTAATTGCAAATCGCAAAGTACCTGCCGCATATGTAATAATAAGCATCACTCATTGTTGCATTTTATTAAAAATAATAAATTAGTCATTCAACCGACCCAGCTACCGCCTCCAGTGATGTCCGGTCAACTACCTGGTTCAGCCGGCAATAGTTACAGCGCGGTCGGCGCAGTTTCGCCCGACGTCTCGTTGTGTACTACCTCGGTACAGACTCCGCGATACCGTAATACTGCAGCTGTTAGTCAGACAAGGAGTACAGTGTTATTGGCCACCGCTCAGGTCGTTGTTTACGTTTATAAGGGAAATGCTTTTGTGGTTCGCGCGTTAGTTGATTCGGCTTCTCAATCAAATTTTATAACATTAGACTTATATAAAAGATTAGGTTTATAACCATCAGCTAATAAAAATAATTCTATTATCGTTAAAGTTATAGGGGGCTCGGAAAAAGCTATTAAGTGTCACACACGTCTTAAATTTTTTTCGCGCCATATTTAAATTACAATTATAATATTTCCGCAATAGTCGTCGATCGTATCACAGACAACCTACCGACCGCTCCGGTGGATACATCAACTCTGTCTTATCTTCACGCGATTCCACTAGCTGATAATGAGTTCACCAAGCCCGGTACTATAGAATTGTTAATAGGTGCCGAAGTTTTCCCTCACTTAATAATTCGAGGTAGAGTTTCTAGACATGTTTATAACTATCCGCCCGCCATTGAGACTACCTTGGGAATTATTATTATGGGTTCCGTACCCACTTTAAAAACCGCAAATAATACATTTTCAACGTCATGTTGCGCCGTAGTTCATGAGGATATGAATACGATGCTTAAGCGTTTTGGGGAGCTGGAGGAGATATACGCCCCGCCCCCTCTGAGTAAAAACGATAGTGAATGTGAAGATCATTTTCTTACCACCACGTCTCGAGATGAGAGTGGCCGCTATATGGTGTCATTACCGTTCAGTGGAGATCCGTTTACTTTAGGTGGTTCCTATAAAATTCCTTTTAGGAGATTCCTTTGCTTAGAGCGCCAGTTAAATAATAATCCTTCGCTTCGTACATCTTATGATGACATTATACGCAGTTATTGAAAAAGGGATATTTATCACCCACAACGATTGAAGTTGATGATTATATTCAACCGTATTATTACCTAAGTCATCACGCGGTCGTAAGACAGGATAAAACTACCACTAAAGTTAGAATGGTTCTAGACGGAGGATGTAAAACCATCAATGGACCCTCGCTTAATAACCTATTGCATCAAGGTCCTAACCTACAGGGAAACCTTTTTGAAATTATTATAAGGTTAAGACTATTCGCTATCTCACTTTCCGCTGATTGTCGAGAAATGTTTTTACAAACAGGCATAAATCCTTCTGACCGTCGCTATTTACGAGTTTTATACCGATTTAACCCGGAAGAACCAATTCAGGTATACAATTTTAATCGAGTTTGTTTTGGGTTGAGATCAAGTCCGTTCCATGCATTACGTGTTATGAAACAATTATTTCAGGATGAAAATCATGCATACAAACATATTGAAAACGCTAAGCCCTCGCTGTATATGGATGACATAATTTTTTCTGTCATGACAGAATCGCATGCTATTACAATGCTCAATTCGATCTGGTCAAGTGGACTAGTAACTCGCCCGCTGTTCTAGAGCATATTCCCGCATCACATCGATTAACTCCCGATGTAGAATTTGATAGAGCAGTACCACACAAAATATTAGGATTGCGTTGGGATAAAATTAATGATTGTTTCTTTTTTACTATATCTGAACCTGACTTCACCTGTACAAAACGCACCATTTTATCAACAGTAGCCCGTTTGTGGGATATCATGGGTTACGTAGCTCCTTCCATTCTTTTTGCTAAGCTTCTTATAAAGGAACTGTGGCTACTTAAGTGTGACTGGGATGATAACCCCCCTCTACATATTATAATTACTTGGGAAAAATTTTGTTCTCAGCTTCTAAAATTAAATGAAATTTGTATACCGCGTCATTTGGGAATTGTTGAAGGTTCCATCGTTACTCTTGCAGGTTTTGCCGACGCAAGTGAATCCGCTTACGGTGCTGTCATTTATGCTCATGTGAGCCATGAATCTTTTGTTAATCATGTTAACTTAGTTAGCGCCAAATCAAAGGTTTCACCTACCAAACCTTTATCAATCGCTAGATTGGAGTTGTATGCGTCCGTTCTACTATCTAAGCTATTAAAAACTGTTCACAGTAGCATCTCATTACAATATGAGATAAAAGATATTTATGCTTTTTCTGATTCCAGAGTAGTCCTTTGTTGGATTAATTCCCCCGCCAATCGGTGGCAAACTCAAACCGAGTAGTAAAGATTGCTGCAAAGTACCTGCTAAGTGTTTTCATCATGTAGCAGGTATACAAAATCCCACTGACTGTTTATCTCGAGGTTTAACTCCTGAGAAATTAGCAAACCATCCCTTGTGGTTCCGAGGGCCCTCATGGCTGTCTAATCCTCTGTCAGACTGGCCTATTAACAATTTTAATCATGACGATGCCCCTGACGATATGCCAGAGCAACGTTCAGCCGCTTGCCATGTGGCTATCAATGAAGCAGCCTCAGACTTATAATCTCGTTAGCCGCGTGAATTCTTAAAACGCGATTACTTAGGGTTATTGTTTATATTTACCGCTTTATCCGCAAACTTTCCAAACATGGAAATATAACTCGTCGTGAGTTAGATTTCGCAGAAAATAAATTATTATTGTCGCTTCAGCAAGTATATTTTGCAAGTGATATTTATAAATTAAAAAAAAAAATCAGTCTTGCTCTTATAACCTGTTAAAATTAACACCCTTTTTGGATGAAACCTGCCTTATCCGTGTAGGTGGTCGTTTAAAGTATGCTGCTGCAGAATCTTACGATTTTAAGCATCCTGTATTATTACCGCGCCATGATCCTATTATCGATTAAATTGTTGATTTTTATCACAAAAAATATTTACATGCTGGTCCAGAGCTGCTTATGTCATTACTTAGACAACGCTTCTGGATTATTTTCGCATGCCGCATTATAAGAATGCGTATTCATAAATGTAACATTTGCTTTAGAGCTAAACCGCGATCTATTTTGCCGCTAATGGCTGATCTGCCGATCCAACGTGTTAGCCAAGTAGTTAAAGCCTGGTCTTATTGTGGAATTGACTATGCGGGTCCAATTCTTTGTACTCCTTACCGCAGTAGAGGTATGAAAGGGCGTAAAACCTGGCTATGCATTTTCACGTGTTTAACCACTCGTGCTACCCATATTGAAATAGCCACGGATCTTTCTACTCCGTGTTTTTTAAATGCATTTAAACGTTTTCTCTCACGACGAGGCCCTGTTCAATGTGTATATTCAGACCAGGGTACTAATTTTGATGGTTCACGCTCATACTCACGCGATCTTTATAAGTTTCTAGATGAATATAAATCTCAATTGGAAATTGAGTTATCTAAAAACCGCATAGAGTGGAAGCTTATACCTCCCTCTTCCCCCCATTTCGCAGGATGTATGGAAAGCATGGTTAAAATTGTAAAAAAAACACCTCTTCAAGGTAATAGGAGATCAACTGCTTTCATACGCAGAACTACTTACAGTTTTAGCTCAAATCGAGGCTCTTGTGAATTCTCGCCCGCTCACTGCAATGAGTAGTGATCCTAATGAACCCGCTGCAATTACTCCCTCACATTTTTTGCATACGAGCCCCCTTTTGTCAGTCCCTGTTTCTCCTATCGAACATAATATTTCTCTACAACAGAGACATAAACTTCTAGATAACATTGTAAGGTCATTCTGGAAGAGATGGCGGATGGAGTATCTCCACCAACTACAAAATCGCTCCAAATGGAACACTCCGGACGTTCCCATTCGAGTTGGAATCGTGGTTATAATTCTAACTGAGAATGCTCCCACGTTTTCCTGGCCTTTAGGCATTATAGAAAAGGTACATCCGTCGCGAGACGGAATCGCGCGTGTCACTACAGTTCGAACTGCTAAAGGTTCCTATGTCCGACCTACAGTTCGTCTGTGTCCATTGCCTACACAATAGTTACATTTAGTTCCAGATTTAGTCATTAGATTTGTTTCGCATTAACCGCAGATAATATTTATACTATATTGTACCGCATAATTTGTATTCACCGCATACACTCGCTTACAGTTATACCTGTATAGGTATATATTTATGTATATTTGCATTTAATAATACTATTCGCTTATGTTTCTCATTTCTTTAAAGGCTACCCTTTAAGGCCGGTGGAAATGTTACCGCTGTATTTGCTTTTTTCCTGTTAATATTATCCTTCCGAAATCCTTACGTTCGATTGCGAAAGAAGATTTGAACGCCTGGAAAAAAGTGAGGAGCAAAAGCACGGATGTAAGGGGCCGCCAATTTTAATTCACTTTTGTTTTAAATATCCGCGAGCGTGCACGCAAGTCGCGACCTTAAACAGTAAAATTTAAAATTAAACCAATTCGCCGCGTGTGCTTGTGCAAATCTTGAAGAAAGCAGTAAGAAGAAAGACAGGTCAGTCGAATTCCCTTATTACCGCATTATTTCCGCATCGAACCTTCACCTAATGATGTATGGTCAACCGCAAGTCTGTTTGATACAGACTTTTATTTTCTTAATTTCGCATACCGCTGTTCAATGGTGTAATTTCTTTACGCATCACAAGGGGTGTTAGAAGTTTGACATATCTGTTTCTGTGTCTCACTGTCTGGGGTATCATGACTTTTGAACTTACGATGATATTTCTGTTTGTTATGCTTTGAATTTTTATTTCCTTTGTTGATTTTATTTTAAGTATGCCAATAAGATAAACTCTGAAATGTTAATATAGCTTTTTTTATATGATAAGTTATTTACAGCCAATCTAATATATATAAATCTCGTGTCACAATGTTTGTCCTCAATGGACTTCTAAACCACTTAACCGATTATAATAAAATTCGCACACCATGTGCAGTGCGATCCAACTTGAGAGATAGGATAGCTTACATCTCAATTTATCGCGGGCGAAGCCGCGGGTAACAGCTAGTAATATTATAAAAATTGAGCAAACAATACAAAAATATCAAGTCCATAAGAATCTTATAACACTAGAAGTTTATGTATTAATATGTGATAACAAAACTTTGGACCCCTTTTTACGAAAAGTGCGCAGAAGCAGGAACATAAAATTTGGCACACTTATAGTTTATGTGTAGGAGAAGTGCAGAACGCTAATATTTTTCAATAATAATGCTTATAAAGTACATTAAATCAATAAATAAAACATTACCCACACTACCATGCATTTGACACCCACAAACAGATATAGTGATGATAACGATAAAAGATCACAGATGGCGCACTAAAAAGTTAGGAAACAAAGTTGTTAGTCTTGAAAAATGAAGATGGCGTTCTTATCAACACAATATTAAAATTTATTATGGTCCAATTTCGACCAAAGGGCGACC
Organism: Calephelis virginiensis; assembly: GCA_002245475.1. Taxonomy (NCBI): domain Eukaryota; kingdom Metazoa; phylum Arthropoda; class Insecta; order Lepidoptera; family Riodinidae; genus Calephelis; species Calephelis virginiensis. The sequence goes on from NJDC01003306.1 coordinate 24,632, forward strand.
ACTAGTATTAATATTCACACCGGGATTTGTAACACTTGTTCAGGTTTGTGCATACTGTTGTAATTTAAGTACTGGGCAGTCTAGTATTGTCATTTGAATGTTTGCTGAATAATTGTCATCTAACATTACTTCCATACTGCTGCACATTGCTATTCAACTGGAGATCGGGGCGTTCCACATCTCGGTTATTCCGTATCTTGCATATCTAAGTTTTTGGCATGGATGTGTAGGTTTTGAATTGAGATCTGCTTTTGCTTTCAGCCCTCTCAGAAGAGACTTGAATATGTATTGTGTTCAGATATAACATTAGATATCTGCCATTTTGTCTATAAATCTATACCAATGAAAATACACATTGCAATCTTATAATATATATGTTATTTGCTGTCATAATAGAATGTGAAATATGTTTTGTTATAAAAGTCTGTCTTGGCATATTTTGTTTTATATGTATAAGTAGCTCTACTTTCCTTCTCCTTAGACATACTAATGAGTGATTCCAATTTCACCTAATCTTTTAAGTTAGTCTCTTTATATAAGTTCCATTAGTATTGTGATCATAATACACTGTCACTTGATATACAACACTACACTAGTTCATACAGCCTTGTCCTTTTAGCATTCTTGATATATCTGTAACATTTTTACACTGTATTGGTCTTTTTGGCATTTATGTATTAAAAAACATCACCTACCGATGAGTCAGCAAGGCACAGAATGGGTTAAAATTAATGTTATATTTTCTGTCATTTTGGGGATGTGAGTGTGAAGATATTTCTTATTTAAATTTGAAATAAAGTGATTTTTTTTTCAGGAGAACATTTTGTAAAAATCGAGATGGTATCATCGTTTTATGTAATGCTGAGAGTGAAGAACTAGAAGATGCTAAAGTAACTAAAATTGAAAATACAGATTCACCAAAAATTAGGATCTGCGTAAGTATCTTCTTACTTCTATTAAAGCTATAGATGTAGGAGTAAACTTTTGACACAAGGAGTATGTTTGAGAATTACATGTTTTTTTTTAATTTAAATGCAGAAAAAACTGTGGAAATTTGTGGGCGTTAGCTGTTCCTCCGTAGCAAGATGGGCTCGTTGATCGGCGATAAACAAGCCTATAAGAAAATAACTGCAAGTGCACCTGTTGTTTACTAATAGCAACGGAATGCGAACCAATAAGACACACCTGCGACTGCACCTGGTTTTTACTTGTAGCAACGGAATGCGAACCGATAAAACACAAGTCCCTTGTTTACCTATTGCGTTAGTTGCTTTGCTAATAACCACCGTATCTACACCTCGCACATGACTTTCCGACGCATTTATTTTATGTGATAAGAGGCAAATTCAAACATACGGCTCCCCATTTGGGAAGAGGTAACTGTGGCCTATAGACACCATAAATATTGTAGGTGCGTTGCTATCTTATGGCCAAGGTGTAAGCGAATTGTGCAAGTTTACCGGTTATCCTATTCTCCGGACCAGAACATGACACTGTCATTATGGCAGCAGGCATATGGACAGTGGATTCCTACCCGGATGAGTTACAGCACGGCACTCTACCACCAGTGGTCTTGACCTATTAGACTTTGGTTCACTTACGAACCTCCTCGCAGGAAGGCAGATGGTGTATTCTGCACAGGAGACCCAGAGCAAGACTTAAAACTTTAAAAAAGTATTTTTATATCACAAAACGATTTAAAGAGATAGAAAGAGCACAACGACATCTGCTTAAAGTGATGAGCTTTAAACCTTTTTGGTTTTCCACAATTAGTTTATACACACTATGTGATGTACTAATTGTACAACAACTATATATTCTTAATGTGGTACTAAAATTACACAAATCGCTAAAATATGACCCTAAAAATCTAACTAAGCTTGCTTAGATTGTATAAAGTTGCTCCTGTTGTAAAAACTAAATCTGCTTTTGCTAAACGTCAATTCAAAAGTATATCTGCTTATATATACCTATAACAAAATTAATAAAAATCTTAATGTATATCAAATGCTCCTCTATTTGTGTAAATCATGTCTAACTATTTGGCTAAAACACAAAATTATGAAGAAATAGAATCATTATGTAAAATTTAAATAACAATAATTAAAAACAATAATAATAATAATTAGTTAAAATGGATACTTACACTCGCGGACACACAGACACAAACACACACACACACACACACACACACACACACACACACACACACACACACACACACACACACACACACACACATACATAATCAAACACACATAAATGTTTCATATTCATACCAACACGCATGAATGCATGCAAATTGCACATGTTACAAATTTCAATTAATAATAATAATAAAATATCATAAGATTAATAATAAGTAATTATTTTAAAAGTATTTGTAATCAAATTGTTTTTACCTAGTGTGTCACCTACCTTAACATCTACATTGAGCTATGACAGAGCAGCGCTTCCTATCACAAATGCTTTGTTGCATTTAAAAGGAAATGCTACCCTCTATTAAAAATGTTAATGCATTAAGTATTGAATAAAGATTTTTTGATTTTTTAAATTTTGATTTGATTTAAACAACTAAAGTTTTCAGTTGAAGTATCAGGACTAAAGTATTGATCCAATTTCTAAGCAATTTGATTAATATGACCGAAAATGTTATTGTGTACCCTTATTATCCAAGTTTTAGATTGTGAGATTGTTACTATTTATCACAGATATTATTAAAAATACAGGGTTACTTTGAAAGGACTGGCCAAATTTTAATATAAGTGGGTAAAGGCATAAATCACAGTGTAAGTATAGGTAGACAGTGGTGAAACTGCCTACAAGCCCTATTAATTCGACCCGTACGTGTGTAATATTTCCAGAACTGCCCAGTTTTCTTATATTTTAGTTTACATCATCACAGTGTAAATATAAGTAGATATCACCGTCGAACCGTCCTCGTCTCGACGCGATACGCGTTACTGAGCGTCCTGTTAGGTTCACTTAGGCGGCTCGTAGGTGAGAGTGTTTATGTGTGGTGGGCAGCTTCACCACTGTGTACTTATATTTACACTGTGCTTTATATATATTCCTCCCATTTCATCCAATATGAATCAAGTATTAAAGTTTAAATTTTTTTGAATTTAGGTCAAGCCAAATCAAGCAGTAAAGTTTTCTTTTGAGATCACTAATGATATGAGGAATGACGATATAATGGTTGTCGGAATACATTTGGCCCATCCACAGCCATTGTTTACAATGAATGATCACCCATATATATTTGGAGAGGATCCACATATTTTACAGAAAAGTAAGTTTATAGCTTTTATTGCATTTCTAAGCTTAGTTTACACTATGGAACTATATGGGTCATTGGCGCAGGTACTTACCTAACGATACCGACTATCCATGCGGCTCGACTTTCCCAAGAAGGACAGACATTTGGTGTGCGTTACCCCAGCAAGAAAGTAGCACCTAGAGTGATATGAGTGAGACAAATAATGTGCTCGATCTGCTGTAAATGTGCGCAGAATAAAAAAATTGTGCATGTTGTCGTTTTAGAAATAAACGGAAAAAACATTTCCTGCTGGGGTGACATTACTCCAGCAAGAAAAATCTAAACTAATTGTCGGAGAGTTAAAAATTGAGCATGAGCAGAAAGCTTATATTTGTGGAAATTTGAGCGCTAAAAATAAAATTTGTGCGTCTTTAGGTTTTCGAGATTTTACGTTTCCTGCTGCTGTAATGTTTTGCAAAATCGCGTATCTCAAAGACTATTATATGTGCGCTCGTAGAATAAACAAGCACAAATAGCTCTTAATTTGTGTGTATTTGTGACAAAACTAGCTGCTACCCGCGGCTTCGCCCGGGTAGTCTATTTAATATTTAACTCTCCAACGCTACCCATTGAAATTTTAGGATGAAAAACGGCCTAGGTCCTTTTTAAAACTTTAATCTATTTTTATTTAAATATCATCTAAAGAGTATTACACGATGATGTTCTGGAAAGAATAAATTTAGAAAGTAGTGCACTGAGCACAACCGTTCCATAAGGAGTCAGCCACGCGTCTGTGCCGCGCGGTCTTTAAACTATAGTGTTAACGTAGGTAGTGATTATATTCTATTTGATAGTGTTATTTTAAAACTGCGATATCTCCTAAGATATTCATTCAAATCGAGAGATGTAAAATGTAATTTTTTTTAAATTAAATACTTGTGATGAATGACGTTTTTTTGGATAAGGATCAACATCGTGTTTATAAAATAACCTTCGCAAATAATGCATTATTTTGAAACAAATTTGGAAAATTGACTAATGAAAGATTGATAAAACAGGTATAAAGTGCATGTGTGATTGGATGTAGGAGGTACACGCAGAGACTTAGGTAGACATTACACAAGTAAATTCAAAAAATCAAAAATCTCGGGTTTTATCCACGGACAGTCTCAAGAGTATGCTATTTACAGTTTAATAAGTCGTATTTGTTTGAAATATAGGCATTGGTATTACAAAATGCGAACGTGAAAATTTGTCTATTACGGTTTTACAACAAGTTAAGATTCAAGACTCCTTTTTAACCCTTTTTTTTTCGTGGGGAAATCCATCATGGATACCCGCCACTTTCGGGGGAAGTGGCGGGTTATGTGAGACTCCTACTCGCTAAAACTCCACGGTGTCCACCCCTTCGCCAGGTACCGGGGCTGCGGGAACGCTTTCGCACACATCCACAGCCCCGGCGGCGTTAGATCTCGCGATCTCCTTCTGGCATCCCCACTCAATAGGGGGCCGCATATCGTCTGAAGTGGTCCTCGGAGACACAGCGTGCACCACTTCGGGGATCCAGTGGCGACAGGCACCCCCGTACCTGCCGCAACCCCATCTCTATCGGGCGGGCTAGGTGGAAAGCCCCCCCCCTTCTCCGCGGGCCGAACCGAACTGCCGCCATCCCACGCGGGCCAAGTAGCCCACCACCCTGTGTGCGCTCCTCGTGTCCCCTCTTGGGCAGAGAGAGGTACTGAGGAGCGCCCTCCCTGGTCCGTATTGGTTTCACCGGGGTCCAGTTATTCAGCCCCGCCACCACGACAAGGCTCGGACCCTCGGGGGGCTCCTTTTTAACCCTAGCCAACCGGGGTAAAAGTTTTGTATGTGGACTCGATCATTGATCTTCGTTTTAGAATAAGATTAACAAAAATACGAAAAACAGACTTCATTTTTTTAATTTAATCTTTTTTCTGAAACTCTCACGCACTTTGTTTCTGATCTGTCTTACATGTTTAAAAAGGCGCCAACAACTTTTCTTTTGGGTGAAAATTGTGTTTCATATCTGATTTTTGGCAACCCTCACTAACTGGCACCTAGATCGATTCCAAGGCTGGCGTTGCTAGGTGTCAACTAATAATAAATTTTTCATAAAAGAAATGTGAGAAACATTGATGAAGTTAATATGAAGTTTTCTTTGGTTATTAATTTCAACTACAAAAATTTTCTAGCAACATTTAAAGCTCGAAAGTTTCTGTATTTTTGAGGTTTTTTAATAGCACTTCACACTAAAAGTAATCACTTAGAAGATAAAAAGATAAAACTTCCACTTAGGAAATAATATTTCCTAGATTTCTTATTTAAAAAAATCTGCTGCTAGGTATGGCTATAACCGTGTGAATTTTATTAAATTTCATGAAAATTACAGAAGTATATTAAAATTGTAAAGACGCTAACGTCTTCCTAGTATTTACATAAAGTAAGCATACTTAATTAGAACTATTGAAATATGTGTATGTGTGTAAAATATTCCGATTTCAGGTCTAAATGGCATTTAAACATCAAGTCATGATGTTTAAAATTTTTATTAAAGAACAAACTAAATAGACTTCTATGAAGGGCTTAGACTACTTTTTATGAATGTCTTCTCATGGAGAAACATGTACAGAGAAAAGCATATATTATAGGCTTAAACGTGCAAATACAACATCCATGTTTACAAAACATTGTTTTTGTACCTATTTCCTTATTAAAATTAACACACGTGCCGTTTTGATATTTAGAACGATTTAAAATATCTGAACTCGTTAGAAGAAGGTGCTTTTACCTTAATTTACAACTAAGCACAATCATTTTAGCACTTATTTTAACTCAAAATCCAACTTCAGTTTAAAGAGAAACATATATCATCAACTGCGTGGCAAGATGGCAAACGCAGAATTTCGTGGAAGCAGCTTTTTAGAATTTCGGCGATTACATTTTTTTTTTCTACATGGACTAACTGAATAAGCGATCGCAACCTAACTGCACTGCATGAAACATTATGGTTTTGTAACCAAGTGAGCACTGTTTGTTTTAATGTGGATTTTGTTGGCTTTCTATCTATTTATACATTACGCAGCGTTATCAATTGCCACTGTAGATTACTGAGGCAAGTTTGGTAATAATTTTTGTTCACTCATTTTTTAAAGTTTTCATGGTTGATATCATCTAATAAAAAATATAATCTAATAATCTCCTAATTTACTTTTAGATTTGAAAATCTGAAGTTTACCATTGACGAATCCTTAATCGTATCTGGAAATAAATACACACTTGATGAAGATGCTAGTTCTAGTTTTTTCTTTGAAAATGATTCGCTACACTTAATATCATACTCTGCTTGACTTCTTAATTACGTAAACTCGGTAATTCTATGTTAGTTGTGCGTAAAACAATCTCATGTGTAGCAGACACAAAGCTGCAACCGCACAAGTTCCAATGTCGAACGTTTATCGCTGTCAGCAAACGACAGACTGACTGACTGATTGGTCGAGCGCACCTCGCTCCCGCGTCCCGTGGATAGTCGGGACAGTCGACTATACAGCGGTCAAGCTATGGTGTACTGTGTGGAATAACCCTGCGTTTCCGTCAGGCAGCTTGTAAGAGGCTAGCAGTTATTAAATTGGAGCGCAGCAATTTGAGTTGGTGGTATCCACCGCAATCCCCTGTAGACCCAGACCAACGAGGGTAGACTTGGTATTTCATTAATATATACAGCCGCCAAAGGTGTTTACAGTGCGTGCGATATACCTATTACGCCTCTTGCGTAAATTAGGCTGGCATTCCACTGGTCAAAGATGTGCCTTTGATCAAATATCTTAGATGACGTTATCCAAGTTACCGCTAACTTGGAAGTTTGATCAAAGATTTTTCTAGCTACATGGACATCAAAAATGTTGATATTTTCATGAAAAATTCAATGTTGCCTCGTTTTTTTATGGAGAAAAAGCTAAGTTTTTTTTTTTTTACAAATGTAGGATCGGCGGACAAAAGAACATAAGTCAAAAAATTTGATAATTTTTTTATTGTGTCTCTGGACTTCACAAAATTCAATACGCAATCTGACTAAAGCACTTAAGCTGCCGTCAAATAGTTCCCAGTGTATTAAGTGGTGTATCTTATCAAACTCGCTCAATTTAAACATTCAGAGATGGAATAAAAAACATAAGTTGACTTATGAATGATTTCTGGAGAATAATAACTATTATTGAAGAAAAACCCATTTTGGGGAAAAGGAAAAAGGTAGCACTATTAACAGAAAAAGTGGTTTCATTTTTTTCGTAATTGTTGAATTACGTGTAAGTATTGAATAAAATTAGTATGTTTGGTGGCATTTTGTATAATTTTGTTCAGTTTTAGTCGACAAGTAGAAGTTTTATTTAATGAAATCGCCAAGTGGTAATGAAATAACAGGCCGGTTTTATTTGTAATTTTTTACTGTATCTGTTTATTATAAATTTAATAAACTGATGCTATTTTACGAGCAGCGAAGTAGAAAGAGATTTATTTGCTTAAAAAATGTAGATGACAAATGTTTAACTCAAAAAATTCCTTTAAGTAATCGTGATAGTTATACTTACATGTGTTATTCGGTAATGGGATGGGAGATTTTCCAAGAGATCCCCCTAAAGAAGTTAAAAATTTATTGGTGGCTTCTTTTGTTGTCATTTAAATCTATTTGTTTCAATTTACAGAATCTTCGATAAAGAACGGAGTCCACATAACATTCGAAGGCAGTGATATTGGACAGTACGAAATGCCTATAATGTTTACATTTCACAAAAGTAACATTAACAAAAACTTAATAATAATTAGAGAAATGGTAAGTTTATTTGTATAATCTATGTGATATTTTTATATACGAACATATGAAAATATCAGGGAAAACCTTCTCTTAGTAGTAGTATCTTCACGCCCAAATCCCCGAAGTGGTAGGCAGAGGCACAGTCAGGGTACCCACGACTAGCCGAAGACACTAAGTCCCACAATGTGATAGGTGGCAAGCCCATCGCCAACCGGGCACATTTCCAACCCCGAGCAACATTTTTTTAATTAGAAAATTGGAAAACCCCAATTTTCTTTTTTGTTGCCCGACACGGGATTCGAACCTGGGACCTCTTGCAGTCAAATCCAACAACTAAACCGCTAGACCACAGAGGCGAGAAATGTAGAGATAGCGCAATTTAAACAATCATGACATTCATTCTAGGAGCACCTATAGCTATATGTGTTTCTGACATGGATGGAGATATTTGATTCGAGGTCAAACTTGAGCTAATTTTTAGGGTTTCGTAAGGGAATGGCAAATATGGCACCCTAACATAATTAACATATCAATCTGTGCGTTCGTCCGTATGTCACAGACACTATTCCGAACTATTAGCATTGCAGAGTCAAAATTTAATAGGTACATATATATTGTAAACTGTATGACAAATTTCAAGCAAAAAAAAACAATAAAATTAATGGAGGGGGTTCTCCCGATACGTGGAACTGAAACTTACAAGTTTTTATAAAATTAATAATAATTTTAAATAATAAATTAATTTTTTGAATAAATTAAATTAAAAATTAAATTAAACTTACAAGTTTTTCTTACTAAATCTTTTCATATCATGCACCATGCATGTTAGTACATTCGTGTTTAGAAATTATATTCAGGTTTTAACCAAGTGATGTGTCCCCGCAAATGTAATTTCATCATTTATAAATGTAATACATGAAAATCTAATAAATTTCGAACTCGAACTGGACATGGCCACTTTGTTTTTAACCGACTCCAAAAAGGAGGAGGTTATCAATTCGACTGTATTTTTTACGTTTGTTTCGCCATTACTCGGCCAATAGCCAACCGATTTTGATAGTTCTCTTTTTAGACAGATAGGTCATGATTTTGAGGTGGTCCCATAGTTTTATCTAATTCTTGAGGACCTCATCTAAGATGTGTGTTTTTATGTCGGACCGTTTCAGAACTATGTGCTAACTTTTGAATAATATTTATCAAATTGCAACGTAGTACAGAATGAAATAGTTGGAATCGGTTTTTGCAGTTTTATTGCACTTAAGGTCTGGCACTCGATACTCTCTGCCTACCCCGTAAGGGACTTGGCGTGAAGATATGTATGTATGTATGTGTATTGCACTTAATTTATTTAAATATCAAGCCATTAGTCCTCTAATAAGAAATAATCCATCGCATGATCAGAGTTTAGTAATTTTATAAAAGCCAAGAGTTACTTAGTATCTTAAGGTCTGGCGGTTTTTGTTAAAAAGGTTTGCATGAAGAGGACATGGCCCACGTTGCACTAGAAGAGTGTTGCTGCTACCCGCTCTCTCTTGTGTATATTCACTCTCCTGAAATTTCTTTCGCCAGGACATGGTCCACTCTTTGCTTCTGGGTTTTAATATAACATGAAACAGATAATACAAGCAATGCTGTCCACGTTCATATTGGATATTAAAAATGGCGACAGTTAGTGGGGACAGGAACGAAATACACGGCCAAAGTTGCACGGCACTAGTTAGTAATTATTATATGACGAAATTTTCTCAACAGATAGTTCAAGTGCAAGATATGGAGAATGTTTACTCAAGCGTTCGTAGCCCTTACACTAATGAATCCTTTCCGAGAGCTGACCATTTCATACATTCAACTTGTCACGTGTATGTAAATTTTTATTACTTATTTAATATACTTGCGGTAAGTTATCATTATTCCAAATAGTGAGTCCTTTTTTACATGGATCGACCCGTTGGTCGAGAAGTTAGTCTCGGGTACAATTCCCGACAAGGGCAGGCAGTCGTGTGATCCACATTTAGATGTTTGCATTTCTGAGTCTACATGTTTATTAAAGGAGATGGACCACTTTCCATACAAAGTTTGCCCTGGGACCCATAAACTCTAGATCATTCTTAATATGATACGATGATAGGTACGATATGATGAAATCAAATCCGTATTACGGAAACTTTCTTTTGGAACTATATTTCCAAAAAAATATACAACATTTGAGATTTGATTCCCCTAGAAAAATATATATTACTTTTATGCACTAGAAATGTCCAAATTATGTAAAAAAAAATAAAATTTATTGGTGAACCAGCAACTTTTTCTAGTAATCAACATGTTATGTGAATGGAATTTGATACATTTGATACAATATTTTTTTCGTAATGTACGTATGAAAAACTTTTTATAAATATTTGAAGCAAAGATATTTGAAGTCAATAGTAAAGTAGGTGCCAAAAGCCCAAATATTTAGTTGCCAAATACGCAATTCACGGAAAGCATGCACTTTGTGTAGCCTTCTATGATGAGACAAGTTGCAGAAATTTTATTATAATTTTAATAATTTAAGGTATTTTTATGATCAGACAGCCAAAGATTGTCAAAATACAAAAATAAAATAGACTACCATCCTGAATAAAATCGCTATGCTCCTTTTTAAAATATACTTAATTTAGTTAATATCCATTAGAAACTGATGTTAAGATATTTCATAAAAAAATAATTTAGGTACTGTATAATTTTTATGCTTGTTGGATCTAGGGTGGATTTGGTCCATCTCCTTTATTCTGATTGATTTACGGCTACATTTAGGTGTTTTTATGTTTAAGTTTAACTACGTAAGGGATAATCATGGAATAGTGTTGTTTGCGGATGACACTTCACTATTATTTAAAGTGAAAAGATAACTGGGTAAGTATGACGAAACGAACGATGCTATTTCAAAAGTTGTACACTGGTTCAATGTAAACAATCTGTTTCTAAATGAAAAAAAACTAAGTGCATAAAATGTTCAATGCCTAACGTAAGGCAAGTAGATACCAATGTACAACTCAATGGGAACAAACTGGACCTAGTAGATTCCACGACATTTTTAGGAATCACTGTAGATAAAAAGTTAC
>NJDC01003307.1:0-13058 GCA_002245475.1 Calephelis virginiensis
GATATAGTTGCAACAAACTAATAATCAACAAGTTTATGTACACCATTGACTACTTGCACGGTTGACTAAACTAAGCTTTACACACTTGGCAGATACGCTTATACAAGATAGTTTCAACAGGTACATCGCGATAATTTACAGTCCATATTTCACCGGTTAATTGTAAATCTTTTAACGCAAAGTTTATGCGATAAGCGAAATAATACATACGAGATACGTCTACTTTCTTAAGAGATCACGAAACTGTTAAAATCACAGATTTTAATATATACTTACTAAATAGATTTATTTCTAAATGCTTCATTTGTATGTAAGTAATATAATGTAATGCTTTGGTTGTAAATATGTTGCATGTGCGCGTGTGTGCTCGCGGCTGTGTGTGTGTGTGTGTGTGTGTATGTGTGTGTGTTTGGATATATCCATCGATGTATCTGGTGCGTGTGTGTGCTACAGGCACAGGATTTCGATATGAATTTTTGTTTGTTACTAGACGTGATCGAGATAGTTCTTAGCTACATTACGAATATGTGTTATTGAAAATTTTATGTTAAATTTTCTAATTGTGCCTGGTCGTAATGAGGGCCTTTAATGGTGAATGAGGAGAAAGAAAATCGTGCGAGCTTTCAAGTGTATAATTCTGAGTATAACTTAATAAGGAACACAAATAGAGCAAGACTATATTTTATAACGTATTATATTTATATTTCATTTTACATATATTTCAGAACATTGTATTATTACAATGTTCTGAATCTTTATCTATATCTTTTGAACGTCCGAAGATTCATAGTCGCGTGCGCGGCTGACGTCAGATTGATTTCAATTCAGGTCATTAACGAGATATTTTTTAAGTCACGGCTTACAGCCGCGTCCAATAATATGTTTCCAGCCTAAATATCCACATATTAAAACATAAGTTCTCCAGTATGAGCATCGCAGGCGTCTTCGCCCGTAGAGACGCAGGGCTCAGGGGTGATACTGAGAGAAGCAAAAACGTGTGAGCATGGCTTAACGTCAATATTCCTCCGATAAAAAATATAATAAATCCCAGTTTTATACGAGTACGTTGAGTCAAGCAGGTAAATTTATGGTTTCGCAGGTAGTGAAACCTTTTGTTGTTGTGACTTTTATATATTACGAGTATCTTTGTTTTTTTGTCAGACATTTTCAGTGCTGGGGATACTTTGTAATTGATATTAACTCACAATTTCATTTAACTAATTTACTACATACACCTAGTATTGTGGCAGTTCCACCTGTTTCATTTGTACGGAAAAAAAATTAAATTTGGTTTTGAGGATTCCGTAGCCAAAGGACAAAAACAGAACCATTATAGATTCGTTATGTCTGCCTATCTGTCCGTTAGTACATACTACTAGGCACAGCCACTTTTTCCGAAACTATAAGAGCTATTATGTTGAAGTTTGGTAAATAGATGTATTTTATGAACCTAAATAAGATTTTGACACAAAACCTATAAATTTTGGAGGTTCCCCATACTTAGAACTAAAACACATTTTTTTCAAATCCTTAATTATGGAGTATCTATGGACAGGTCTTTAAAAATAATATTGAGGTTTATATATATATATATATTTTACAACTGAACAGTTTGCGTGAGAGACACTTGCAAAGTGGTAAAATGTGTTCCCCCTGTAACTTTTCAAATAAGAGAACGATTAATCTAAAAAAATATTTAATGTACATTAATGTGTAAACTTCTACCGAAAATTGGTTTGAAAGAGATCTAGTAACTATTTTTTTTAATAGGTACTGTAACACCAATATTTAAAATAGCTGTTGTACTTCATTATCAAAAGTTGGCGCTGTGTAGCTTAGAATCACGCAACCGTGTATAAAAAGCCTTATAATACAATGTTTTTGTGAAATGACGTTAGCCGCAACCACTGCACAGTTTATATGAAAATAACTGAAAGTTCTTCATGGGCTAGTCCGACTCGCACTTGGCTGCATTTATTATCAGCTTCCTTGCTGGGTTTCCATTTTCTTACATTTAATTTTTTTTTCTAAACATCCTTTTCTAAAATCGATCGGTCATATTCATAATACTAGTGTGGTTAGGATTTACAATAAAGTCCAAAAGCCGACGTAAGATGACTAAAGATGATATTACATTGAAGTGTTCCCCCACATTCCGTTGTCCGAAAGTCAGTTGGACCTTTACTGATCATTGTTGTGTTTTTAAGCTACAAAACTTATTAGTTACTTAAAAAAATACGAGATAATTAGTAATGTAGGTGCATTACTAATTACAAAAAGAATATGGGAAATAGGACTGCGCTTATTTTGAATAAGAACCAAGTTTACCTGGAGTTAGGGTGAAATTTTTGAAGTGAAAACTTCTTTAGCGGCGTTGCGCACTTTTTTTGGAATGGGTAAAAACTTCTAAAGTCGCGTCAGATCCTCAGAACGTAAGACGGCGCACTGCGCATGCGCGAATAAGACGTCGTGAGATCTAAAATTAAAAAATAAAACGTAGATTCATTGCTGTTTTTTATTACTTAGATATTCCAAAGAGTATTGGATGCACAATGGATAATACACCGCAATGTACTTACCATTACATTCTCACAGATACGTATAATATCAACAGCCATTGCTCTATTTGTTCCATCTTGAAAATAAGCTTTATGTGTAGACGAGCAATGTTCGTGTTCAGATAATATGATGACGCTCCTAGCAGGGCCGTCTTAACTAATTAGATTAACTAATTAAACTCAATGTTCTGAAGAATATCACCTATCACTTTCTATACTTATAATTGACAAAATTACTTAGTCGTTAAAAAAAACTTAGTGGAAAAGTTTCTTCTAATTACTCAGATTTTAGCAAGCAATGTAAGGCTGAGATATTTAAATCCGCTGATGATTCTGTGATATCTTTTAAATATTGACTAAAATAAAAACATTCGATTTTAAGCTCATTTGCAGTAATGTCTTCATGACGAAATTCCGCAAATTCTTGCATTTTTTGGCCAATTCATCAGATTTTATTGTTGTTAATTGACAAAGAAAACTAAATCAACTGTCAATTTCTTGGTATGCTGTCGCAATTGTTATCTAGCGGTACGGTGTCGGACTTGACTTCTTGAAGTTCAACACAAGAACTTAGAAAGTATATCGTTTCAATTTTCTAATAAATATAATTATAATAAACTAGCTGTGCCCGTGACTTCATCCGCGTGGAATAATTATTTTGGGTATCATTTAAAAGAGAGACAAATACTGTTGCGGACATTTTTTAGATCATTTCAAGAGAAATAATTATTTTATACATATATTTTTGGTATCTTGAACCGTTTTCGCAGCGCATGCAACGGAAGCCCTCAAGCATGAATAATTTTCCCCGTTTTTTTTAACATTTTCCGTTATTTCTTCGCACTTAATAGTTGCAGCGTAATGTTATATAGCCTAAAGCCTTCCTCGATAAATGGTCTATTCAACACAAAAATAATTTTTCAGTTCGAACCAGTAGTTTCTGAGATTAGCGCGTTCAAACAAACAAACTCTTTAGCTTTATATATTAGTATACCTAGATGTAATTGTACACGGTTGGCAGTAGGTTTGCCACCTATCATACTGTGGGACATAATATCATCGGCTAGTCGTGGGTGCCCTGGACCAAAATATTTTGAGGTTAAATCATAAATGTGAGAAAAACTTCTCAGGAGGCCTCAGGGGGGCCCCCTGAGTATGGGGGCCCTGGGCACAGGCCCCGCGTGCCCTTATGGTAAAGACGCTATTGGCTCCTAGCCGTCACGTGGTCTTACTTTAGCGAGTTTTTGTCAAGCCAAACGCAGGTTATTGATATGAAAATAATATTTGTGCATAAATGATAGTACTTACATACTGATAATTAAAGCAATTCGTGCAAAATTATTCTCTAACTATTCCAAAATATCAAAAATGCGCAACGTTAATATTCAAGTTATCACTTTTGCCGGCACTCCCGGAGTGCAACCCTTGTCAGATCGATGACGTTATTTATACGTTGCAGTAGGTATACCATGCTGCTTCTCTACTTTTAGTAAGTCTCATTAAAATTATTAATAGGTATTTATAAACACATGAGGCAACACGGTTATTTTGAAATCATAGACGGTCGTGAAAACATTTTATAAGATATGTATTGATTTATGTTTATGTAAAAAAGCGGTTGTCTGTAAAGTCGGTTTACTGACGATAGTTGAACGTGATAACGTCATAAGAACGGAGAACGATTATGCCTCTTTGTCGCTCGTTCCGCGCTCTCGCTTGCACTTCAAGCCTTAAATGGAACGCCTCAGAGCGAGGTAACGCTGCATGAGTCATGTTTTTTGGTGTGTGCAGCCGGCTCCATCGAATTATAAGACGTTGTTATGTCAGAAAGTTAAAAAAGTATTTAGCTGTTAGTTGTTACTGAGGTGAAGTTATGAAAATACTCGTAACAAAAAATATAACTGCTGCTTTAAGATTTGTAGCCTTTAACAAATACATCTTTGATACTCGAACTAGGACGCACAATATAGATTTTCCTAGTGAAAAAAATATTTCAGCTAAAATACAATAAAAAACATATCTAGCTGCCTTCAATTTCTGGACGGAGACAAATCTTTTGGCTTTTGCAAGTACAATATGTGTTGTGCCGGCATGACGGCCCGGGTGGAATAGTCTTCCGAGCCATTTGTCGCAGCGGCGCGTCACCAGAGACTGACAGGTTGTCGACCTGCGGCACGATTCTGTTGCAATAACAGTAAATATCCTATATCGACATCTAAGAAACAATCGCATCTACTTTGTGCTGGTACAGAGCTCGTTTGAAGGGTATATAAGACCAACTGCTTGTCTATCTCTTAGAAAGCGATTTGGTTGTTACCTGCAACGTGGCTCAGACTAATACCATCGCTTTACTTATCATGTACTTTATAATATGTTCTGAGTAGTATAGTTGATAACACTGCTATAATATTTTAAAAAAAGCATCCTCACGCCCATATCCCTGAAGAGGTAGGCAGAGGCACAACCAGGGCACCCACGACTAGCCGAAGACACTAAGTCCCACAATGTGATAGGTGACAAGCCTATCGCCAACCGGGCACATATCCAATCCCGAGCAACATTTTTTTATTAGTAAATTGGAAAAACCCAATTTTCTTTTTGTTGCCCGTCCCGGGATTCGAAGTCCATGCAGTCAAGTTCAAAAACTGAACCGCTAGACCACAGCGGCGATCAGATCAGAGGCAGAGCGATATAATATTTTATTGCCTGAATATTAGTGCCTCACTGCCCGTACATAATTGTCTCACGAAAGAGGCCAGGTGACTTACGCTCCCATCTGAGGAATTGCGAGCAGTACTGACCACTTACGAGAATTGGGCCCCAGAAAACCTTGCAGCTTGAACCATAAATGTTGACCTAAAAAGCACCCTTCCATAATCTACGAATAATTTGACAGTTACTCCTAAAAGACGCGACTATAACTCTATCATCATTTCTGAATTTTATTAGTCTATGTTAAACTAGCTTTTACTCTCGGCTTTGCCGCAATCAAATCTTTTAAAAAAGTCAAATCTTTCAAAAGATCTTTATAATTAAATCAAACTGAACCAGCTGTAGAATTTTATTGAAATCGATTTAGCAGTTTAGGTGACCATAGCGCACAAACAACTTTGTATTTTATTATTATTAAGATTTTATCGCTTCATTCTTCAGATATTATCAACACTCATTAGACTCAGTCGAGCTACTCAATCGCACTTTTAGTTTTAATAGTTTTTTTTAATAGTTGTTTTAGGGTAGTCACGATCCTTTAGATTTTTTGTCATTTATTATTACCGTAATCTTTTTCCACATGCCACGACAAATGTTCGTTTACATTTTTTTATCAATAAGTCGACAAAGTAACCAAATGAGAACATGTATTATATTACAATGTGAGAACTGTCGGATTTCTTCGAAACTATAATAATTCTGTAATCACAAATCTGAAGACACGGGAGTGCCCCCGCCAAGACGAGCACAGCGAAGCGCTAGGGCATGGCACTACCTAGGTAACTATATTTTCTCGAATCGTTTCGTCGATATTTTGAACTTTTATAATTTTGATTTGGATTACACGAGTTAATATGATGTCTGCAGTAATTTTATCACTGGCTCATTGATTGTTGATGATCGTGATTGATTGATTGATTGATTGATTGATTAATTCGTACGTAAAAACGTACATAAGAAAGTTCGAATATCGTGATTGTTATAGACAATCGTTTCCTATAACTGTGTACGTTACTGGCCTACGGCCTGGACCTAGCTCTGCATCTTCCAGCGAATAACACCACAATGGATAGCTATTGCTGCAGGAATAGTGGTGGACCCGTCTCGGCATTCAGATGCGTCAATTATCTTAATCATTTATTAACAGCTGATGTTAATAACCAATCCTGATCCATGCGTTCATCCATCCAAGAACCAACCAAGCG
Source organism: Calephelis virginiensis (assembly GCA_002245475.1). Taxonomy (NCBI): domain Eukaryota; kingdom Metazoa; phylum Arthropoda; class Insecta; order Lepidoptera; family Riodinidae; genus Calephelis; species Calephelis virginiensis. The sequence continues at coordinate 6,476 of NJDC01003307.1, forward strand.
TACATGCATAACGCCGCTGACCATACGGCTCATCATCAAGGCTCGGGTTGGCTTCCGATGTGGGCCGACATTGGTATGATTAACATCAAAATGTCTGTATTTCCAGGTCTGGATGAGCACTATATTTATTCAAGTATGTATTTCAGTATTTTTGTGTATTAGCAAGGGGATTTAAGTAAATAATTTTACGTAAATTCAAGCATCATAACTTTTGAAGAGACTAAAGTTAAAACATATACTTAGTAATAATCTAAAAGTTATTTTTTTATAATGAACTCTCGACTACACACAAAACGAAACACAACAAAACAAAACGAAAATTGGATTTTTCCAATTTTCTGATAAAAAAATGTTGTTCGGGATTGGAAATGTGCCCGGTTGGCGATAGGCTTGCCACCTATCACATTGTGGGACTTAGTATCTTCGGCTAGTCGTGGGTGCCCTGGTTGTGCCTCTGCCTACCTCTTCGGGGATATGAGCATGAAGATACTTTTTTTTTACATTACTTTTTTTTTTCTTAACTCTCGACTACGCCTATATGTAATGGAACCAAAAATATTATCAAGATAGTTAAGACAAATTAAATGACTCCAAACTGGATGGGTTACGACTCCTATCTTCCAGTTCCATCGTCAGACCAGCAGTGTTTTAACTGTAAGGTCTCACATATTTTCAAAAGTGAAATAAACGCCCCTAATGGACCTGACATCCATTCTGAAGTTTACAAATGATTCGATGACCTTCAACGGTGGAATAGATCTTCTGCCTTCCTGCCAGGCAGCTCGTAAAAGGCGAGCATAGGCTTACCGTCGCTAACAGCGTGACATCTGACTAGGTGGTGGAGTTTCGCAGCGACTCACCCGGATTGGTACCACCGCCTTACCTATTCCTGCCGCCATAACGTCATGACATGTTCCGGTTTGGAGGGTAAGGTAGCCGGTAAACGTACTTTTGCTCAAGGCTCGACATTTCGGCCTCAGGTTGGCAACGCACCATTAACACCTTTGGTGTCTCTAGGCGGCGAGAATTTCTTACCATCAGGACATCCGTTTGCTTGTTTGCTTTCCAATATCATAAAAAAAACTATAGATAAGGACCATTTTAATCACGTCAATGTTCATTTTTGTACTTCAGATAACCTGCTAAGATGACGTAAAAGAATGCTGTAACTTTGAAAACTTTGATCCGTCAGCCTCCTTCCATTTCAGTCATCAAGTCCTTGTTATGATTCCTCGTCAACAGAAAATATTCAGGCATTCAGGCTTATACAGCAGGCATTTCAGGGTTACATACAGGGTATATGGCAGGACAAATCTCCATCAACCATTTAACAACCTAAGAACCACACACACACACACGCACACACACACACACGCACACGACCACGACCACGCACACGCACACACACACGCACACGCACACACACAAACACTCATATACTCACACCCCTCGTTTTGAGTCTTAGCGTGATATCAATTCAACTACTGTCAGCGTTATCTTTCAATTTTGATTGACAGACATTGACAAGTTTGGTTACATTTTGTGTAACTCCATTGTGCCTTGTTTCTGTAGTATCAATATCCATAATATAATCATTTTATTTGCACACTTTGGCTTAGATTTAAACAAAAAGTATCTTCATGCCCATGTCCCCGAAGCCGTAAGCAGAGACACAACCAGATCAACCACGTCTAGCCGAATAATCTAAGTCGCAAAGTCATAGGTTCAAACTCATCGCCAACTGGACACATATCCAAACCTGAGCAACGTTGTATTTTTGGACCCTTGAAAATACACATTTTCTATTTTTTTTGGAGCCCGACCCGAAGAACGAACCCAGTACCTCAAGAATTCCAGTCTGATGCCGAACTTGTGCGTTGCGTTTTAATAACTCTACACCTGCATCAATGGTTGAACAATAGTTCGTTTATATTAAAACTAGCTGACTCGGCAGACGATGTTCTGCTATATTTTTAATGTGGTTTTATTAAAAAAAATTGGGGTGAGTCACCCTCATCACTTAGGAGAATGAAAAATAGATGTTGGCCGATTCTCAGACCTACTCAATATTCTCACAAAATTTCATGAGAATCGGTCAAGCCGTTTCGGAGGAGTACGGGAACGAACATTGTGACACGAGAATTTTATACATAAGACTAGCTGACCCGGCAGACCTTGTTCTGCTGTATTTTTAATGTGGTTTTAATAAAAAAAATATGGTGAGTCACCCTTATCATTTAGGGGTATGAAAAGTAGATGTTGGCCGATTCTCAGACCTACTCAATATGCTCACAAAATTTCATGAGAATCGGTCAAGCCGTTTCGGAGGAGTATGGGAACGAACATTGTGACACGAGAATTTTATCGGCAAACGTTGTTTTGCCATATAACTAATTAAATGACGATTGATCAGTTATCGACCGGGGTAAAAAATGATTAAATTACTAAAATGACTATTAAAAAATAGGGGTTGGTGATAAGAGGGTGAAAATTTAGGGTTGTAGGTACTTTTATATGCTGTATCTTAAAAAAATAAAAACAAAAATAATTGACAGAAATTTACAAAAAAAATATATTTAGGGGTGGACCACCCTTAACATTTAGGGGGATGAAAAATAGATGTTGGCCGATTCTGAGACCTACTCAATATGCTCACAAAATTTCGTGAGAATCGGTCAAGCCGTTTCGGAGGAGTTCAAGTTCGAACCCCGTGACACGAGAATTTTATATATTAGATGATACAACGTTTGATTAAGCATTAATTTTTCAAAAACTTGACTAAGAGTAGGCAGAATCGAAACAGGTTGAAAATTTGCAGGGTCATAGATACTGCCTGATTTAAATAAAGGCATTACCTTGCTCTGTTTCATCCAATCAGGAAATACACCATTTGATAATATGCAGCAGTTAAATGCTACGGCTAAATAAGGTACAACATCATTAATTATGGATATAATAGTTTTAGCACATCACAAGTCTTTCCGTGTTTGTTTGAAGTGACTTAAATGCTTTTATGATATTATCAAATGTGTGAAAATTTTATTTTACATTCGGTTACGGATTGCATCAATATTGATTCAACAACAATGGCGGATGATCTAAGAGTTTTTGTTTTCTCAATTGGGATATTTGTAAATATTTTTTCTAACTCTTGCAATTTTGAGGTCGTCGTATATTTAATTCAAACTCCTTATTAAAAATTTGGGACTCGGTTTCGTTGTTAATAATCGCCACTAGAACACCTGAAGTGGTGCACGCTGTGTCTCCGTGCGCCACTTTTGACGATATGTGGCCCCCTGTTGAGAGGGGCTGCCCGATGGAGATCGGCAGGTCCAGCGCTGCCGGGGCAGCGGATGTGTGCGAAAGCGTTCCCGCAGCCCGGATACCTGGCGAAGGGGTGGACACCGTGGGGTTTTAGTGAGTAGGAGTCTCACATAACCCGCTACTTCCCCCAAAAGTGGTGGGTATCCATGATGGATTTCCCCACGAAAAAAAAATGTACCCAGTTAAGGATATTCTTGCCACCTATCACATTGTAAGACTTAGTGTCTTCGGATAGTCGTAGTGCCCTGATTGTGTCTCTGCCTACCTCTTCAGTGTACTGTAGTGAAAACACTTACTTACTTACCATAACAACGCAAAGAGATTTGCATACGACTTCAAGACTCACACGTGTGTCGTCGTTTGTACAGTACGGTCAATTTTCTGGTGTCGAGGCAAAACTTACGTTGAGTGCGATTTGGTATTTTATTCGACAAGTTTGGCGAAGGACAATGATTATGACAATACAAGAATGACAAGCTATTTTATTTTCCGAGGACGGACTCTATCCGTGTTCTGGTCGCGGAGGTGGGCAGTGGGAACGTTAGTTAGGTTTGTCACATTCTGTATCATTTGGAAGACTGCTTTCCACAACAGTTACACTGCTTCCGTCGAATTAGTAAAATAACGACCTATTCTACATCTGTTTCGATAGGGAGTTATTTGGTGGAGCTAGTTACTTTATTCTGAGAAATTTATTAATCTGGTGTAAGCCAAACCGTAGCTACGAGGTCCAAAAATTGACAAATTTATTGCAAAATCTAATCTTCTAATTAAAGTATTGGTGGAATCAAATTTTAAAGTTTTGGAATTTTCATGCTATTTTAGTACTACATACATACTTACTAGCTTACATACTAAATCTTTGTTTTCTAAGACATCAGAAAGTACTATCAAATTTTTAATGATAAGTAAGTGACGAAGTCCTCTCGATTTCACCGACTCTGACTTGACTTTTTAGATGTCAGTAACAGCATAAGGGTTAAAACTATACAGCTGAAACTTGATCAGTCTTGTTAATCAACGTAAATTATAACTAAGTCTTACGTTTACTCTAAGGTTGAAATTGACATTACACAAATTTACTATTAATAAACATAGAGTTGGAGTAAACTACTTTATAGCTTAACTCTGATTTAAAGAAAGTCCATGCCCTTAGATGGTTAACTTTGACGTAATATAATATTACGTCCATGTTACAACTATCAGTTTCGGAAGTACCCCAAACTTATGGATATAACCTGAAACAAAAAAGGATATTGGACGTAAATACTTTTTTTAAATCATAACACTTACAATATCAAGTTATTACTTGGTTACTCAGGGAGTAACAAGCACATTTGTAACTTGTAAGCATAATAATTGGAGTAGTATTGGAGGGGCAAAAAACGACGAAACGCTTCAAGAAAAAATGGGTAGTAGGTGTCCTCGCGTTTTGATTGGCTCGCCTTGGCGGGAGCACTTCAGTGTTACGTGTATAAAAACAGTTAGTCAGTCTTTAATAACTATTACAAACAATACCTAATGTGTTCTAATTTTTTATTTGGTTTTCAACAGAAAACAGTTTTTGGCAACGAAATTTATATAAAAATTTACGCTAAGAATTGAACAACAAATGAAATATTTTATGGCATAGACATGTGGTATCGCAATCGATTGGTAGTGTAAAACTCTGACAATTTTTATGGTTTTAAGTAATGTTTAAGAACGTTTTCGTTTCTTCCATCTTGAGTTCTAAAAGTAAGTTTCTTTGGTTTCGTTTAATTATGAATGTAATAAAAAAAACTTTTGTGTCTATAGAAACGCTGATTGTTTGGTCGGTCGAAGTAAATCTTGATATTTAATTGAACAATTGGAGTTTATTGATGCTGAAAGTGTCCCAAAATTAATGAACGAAGTTTATTTGTTCGTAGAATTCTTAAAACCAGCTTGGTGGTTGCTTCTATTCTCTAAAAGAGGAATTTCAAACGGAGAACAAAGCGTACTTGTAAATTGGTATAAGGTAAATAACGTGAAAAATTAAAAATCTTAGTCTTAGCCTAAACTAGTGACGAAACAAAAAACTCTTTTATGTACACCTTATTGTTTATAAGTAGGTACAAAGAAATTGTTAATAGGTCACACAAAAATAATTCTCAGAGTAAATGGTACTTTAAAATGAAAAAAACAATTTCCTGTACGTCCGCGTCAGTTAAGTAAAATTTAGTGGCTAAGAAAATAATCATTTTACTTTAAAAATTTGTGGCAGTGGATATCAATAGTTGTTGAAAATATGTTATTGTCAGATACTTATTAGTAAAAAAATATTATAAAATTGAAACTTTGTATATATCTAAGGAAAATGTTTTCTTCGGATCTACAATTTTTTTTAGCTTTGTGCACTACAAAGATACTAACGAATAATCGTTTTTTTTACCATTACCCAACACCAAAAGAAGGTAGTTGCCAATAAACGGCTGTTTGTTACGCAATAATTGACCAATAGTAAACAGATTTTAATCGTTCTTTTTTAGTAAGGTAGATAATATTTTAAGGACAGTCCCGTGAAATGAATTGGATCAGCAGTTTTTGAGTTATACCTAACATTTTTGAAATATATACATTGTATTGTTACATATTATATATGTCGGAGATTCACACACATATACGGGCCGAACAGGAACCACGGGACTAGTAGGCCGAGAATTGAATTTCCATTCGATCAATTGTAAAAAAGATGGTAACTACGTAGCACACCAGTAAAACAAGAGATATCGGGACTGGGCAAGGCGGTCATAGGTAACATAAAAATATTTGAAATTTATCTTATTCCTTTTATCACTGACATAGATAGATAAAAGATAAGAGAACGCGTCTTCCAGCGGTGGTGCATAACTTACGAGTCCCCAGTGATGAAGCGCGTGTCATGGCTGCTGCTGGCGTTGGTAGTGTCCGTGGGCGGCGATAGGCAAGTTCGGAAAGCCCTATTTGTATTCCTCGAACCTGACCGAAGCAATGCTATTCTTGGAAATTCTCTTGTTAAAATCCTTTTGGAATCTGGATATGAGGTACCATACAATTTCATTAAAATTTTAAACTTAAATCGTCGCGAATTAATAACATTTTTAATTATTTATACGTCGAGCGTTGCACAGCATTTTTGCCATACCTATATGGCATAACGGATAAAATTGGCAGACTCCTGGCACGTAAATACAATATAAAAACTGTATTTTCGGCCCAAAAGAAAATTGCAGCCTATCTTCGCTCGCCTAAAGATAGC
>NJDC01003307.1:14279-29072 GCA_002245475.1 Calephelis virginiensis
ATTGCGACCTAGAAGTGGCTCTTTGTCAACCTATGACAGGGAGATACTATTACCAGTGGTGACCGCCGTACTAGACAGTGGTCCAAGCACTGAGAGACGTGCACAAATCATGTCATCATGCTTTCTATGATCGGTGGTCTTGTAGATTACCACCCTTTTAAGTTTTGCTCACCTCTTTTGAGCTTTCTGGCACAAAGTAAGATGGTCTAATACACTTTCTAATATCCGATTTTTTATAAAATATATTTCATCCTGTTAGCAGCTTGTTGCAGTTGGACTTAGGTTCCGATCTTAGACTAAAAATATAATATCCAAGTACAGTGAGTGTAGAAAGTGATATTTTATTTAATGCATTCCAAGAAAATAGTAATGTTTGATTTTCTTGACATCTGCGGGAAGATAATCCCAAATGATTACAGCTTATATTTGATATTTTCCACCGTCGGCGCTTGGTAAAACTTCCAAATATTCATATTTTTAAAGAAAGAAACAATTGTACTGTTTTACTTATCACTTATAATTTATCTATCCATTATAATGAATTTATAATTACACATCAAAAATAATATTGTTGAGTAGTTTAAGTTTTAGCCCTGATGATGCTGTATAAGCGAAACCGGTAGGCTACTAATTACAAAGTAATAAATTATAAGTGATAAGTAAAACAGTACAAGTGTTTCTTTCTTTAAAAATATGATTACAGCTTAGATAACAGGCTCATTTCTGCTAAGCATTGCTTGTCTGATTTTGTAGTTTTGCTAAGACTGGATTCAGGACATAATTAAAGAGAATACTTTCTGCGAAATAATAGGTATACCTACATTTCAAACCTTTTATCACTTTTGCCAGACTCTAAAAAAGGCGGATATTATCAATTTTTGACATGTTTTTTATATAGTTGTAGCGCGATTATTCGAACAATGTCGCCTGTGATGTTGATTATTATTTTGTCATAAGGTAGATTCAGACATGGTACTGTAGGTACAACTGGTTTTATACTACTATTTAATGTAACTCATTCTTATAATGCATTTTTGTTCTTACTTTAAGGTAAATATTATATTGGTTTGTATCCGTCTGGACCGTAGATATAATCCACATTTAATAACAATCGGAAGCTAGAAAGGAAGTATCCTCCAAGTTTCACTTCATTTTGGAAGGCACGTACACAAAGCTTGAATTTCCATTCGATCAATTGTAAAAAAGATGGTAACTACGTAGCACACCAGTAAAACAAGAGATATCGGGACTGGGCAAGGCGGTCATAGGTAACATAAAAATATTTGAAATTTATCTTATTCCTTTTATCACTGACATAGATAGATAAAAGATAAGAGAACGCGTCTTCCAGCGGTGGTGCATAACTCACGAGTCCCCAGTGATGAAGCGCGTGTCATGGCTGCTGCTGGCGTTGGTGGTGTCCGTGGGCGGCGACAGGCAAGTTCGGAAAGCCCTATTTGTATTCCTCGAACCTGACCGAAGCAATGCTATTCTTGGAAATTCTCTTGTTAAAATCCTTTTGGAATCTGGATATGAGGTACCACACAATTTCATTAAAGTCACTTACGATAAGTTATAAGAAAAGTAAATTATATTGCTCCAGCAATTCTAATATGCTGCAGAAAGATTAGTTAGGGTTGCTGCGACTTGTGACGGAAAACTACAAAACCGACGTTGACGCAGCGGACTGGGCTAACAACCATTTACTTTCATCCGTTTCAGGTAACATACGTTACGCCCTTTCCCATGGACACGAGAGTGCCGGAGCTACTCCAGGTCGACGTCAGTTCTGTCTTAGACGGTGTCGGAGGTGAGACTCGTGTTATATGTTTTGAAACTGAAATATTCAATTGTATATCACATTTACAATTTTACGGCGTCACTCTGCGAGTAGGGGTTAAAAAATAAGTGTACATTCTTTTTGTGTGTGTATTACTCATTTACCAATGCTGTTGACAAATACATTATATATGTGAAAATTATTCCGTCTATAATAATTTCACAAAATATGGCTCAGTTACTCGTATGCTAGAACATCCGTAATAATACGTAGACTAGTTTGTTTAGAAAAACAAGATACCCTGACCTGACGAAAGTGGAAGTTTTTATGGAAAATAAATTGTTCGCCCTTTATTTAATACATTGCGGTAGTTTTGTCCACATTCATTAATATTTTCCTCGACCACTATCTTAAGGTAACACCCGAGTTGATCGTGGAATGTTAACCTTGGTCTCCCAGGGTGCCAAGGATAGTTTTTATCCCGAAAAAAAGTTTCTGTGGGACCATTAACCACGCGGGCAACGCCATGGGTAACAGCTAATCTATAAATATAGAAAATATTTTTTTAGGCTGATCTCGATAATCAAGTGAAATTGTTCGATAAATAAATTAAACTAAGTAGTAAGGTTTGACAAAAACCCACCTCTATAGACAAAGAATAATAAAAAAAATATATAAATAAAATTAAAGTTTACTGTAAGTATTATTAAAATCGTAATGGCAGCCTTGCATCTTGACATTTGTCATTTGACAACTAAATGATACGCTAAGGTTTCTAGCGCTAGGTCGAGTAGTACGTAGGTCACACTATAATTTTTGCGTAACTTAAAAAAAGCAACATGTTATGACCAAAATATTATGCTTTCATAATAATTTCCTTTAAATTTTTTATGCGATCGAACTATTTTTAAAACAGGAGGACCAAAGATCTGAAGGCATGTTTTCTACGTGCTGATTGAACGCTATCACTGGCTCTTCGGAGTAGCTAAATGTAAAACCTCTCATCAAATCTTTGATTTTGGGGACTATACAGTAATCACAGGATGCTAGGTCGAGGATTTGCGCAGGATGAGTGACGAGATGTACTTTTTCGGAAGCTAAATATGACTTTGTTTTGTTGGACGTGTGTGTAGATTGTGAGTGTGAAATTGTCTCATGGGTAATCCGGGGGTTTTCTTCAATTGACCGCTTAACAGTAGCCACATTATTTTGGTTGACGGCAGTTAAAGGCCGCCCTTTACGAATTTTGTCATGTAAGGAAACTCGACCTCTCTCAAATTTTGCAAACTATTGCCTCACTATGCTCAAACAAGGTGCTTCTCTCCCAAAAGCATTTTGAGGACCAGCGGCACAGAAAGTGAACTTTTAAAATCATAGAAAATCGTCGCTCTAAAATCTTTTCGACTTAATTCAATTTTCGTTGCGTACGTAGAACTTTGATGTGTGATAAAAATACAATTGACAAATTATTTCCCGCCACTTGTTTTTTTTTAGTATTAAGAAGTTTGCAACGTTTTAAAAACATAACATTCGAAATCCAAACAGTTCAGATTAGCTAGAAGTGCAAAACTTTTACGGTCTTCCTGATAATTTTTTTACGGTAGTGTATACAAGATGTATAAACAATGAACAGGAAAAATGTTACTAATAAAAAAATAACACAAAGAATGTATACATGAACTATAAGAGGCCGTAATGTTCATACAAATTTATTCAAGCTTTACACTCACCGACACCCATGTTTAGGGCTTGTGTAAGGCTGAAAATGGCGGATTTAATTGTAAACAGATGTGTCAAAATTTCTGTTTCATTACGTATCGGTCATCGTCTTTTAAGCTTTAACTATGACCTGCTTGGTAAAAAAGGAAATGATCTGTTCTTCTTAACAGCCCTGGACCAACACGAGTTGCTATTTGAGTTCTTAATCTACGATATATTATTACTTTTAGCAGTTTGCCTGCGACTTTGTCAGCATAAAATAGTTAAGATTTTCATAAAAAAGTCATCATTATAGTCCTTTTGGAGTTGATGTTATAGATATTTTACTACCAATATGCCAATCATAAATAGTAGATTAACTTAAAAACCTAAGACATATTAAAAAAGGTTTAATACAATTTACGAACTTTGATAAAAACAGTACAAATTGTCACGTTATGACACGAAATGTTCAAGAGAGTTCAATTTTAATAATAGCCTTTTATTCCTAAACATAGGGTTACAAAAGATCCCTAAGTTCGTGCCTAAGGTGTGCCTTTTGGCATAGGCCTCCTTCAATTATCCAATGGATCCTGTCTCTTGCTACTCTTAACCAAAATGATCTCGCTGTCTGCTTAGCTGTCTAAAGATGTGCTCGAGTACGGCGTTAAAAAGCATAGGGGATAGCCTTGGCTTACGTCCTTTTTGATAGAGAATGTCCTGTCGATTCTAGTTTAATTCTGGTTTTACTATTTATTTGTATATATTCCTAAGTATTTCTGTACAGTTGCTTTGGACGCCTTGTTGTTCGAGGCTCCACCATATATATTGGTGCTTGAGGCTGTCGAATGCCTTTGAGTAATCTATAAATGCTAAGTAGATTTGTTTATTGTATTAGTTATATTCTGTATCAACTGTTTTATTGTGTGTATGTGATCTATTGTGCTGAAATCTTTTCTTAATCCTGCCTGCTAACCCCATGGGTTGGCTGTCATTCAGTGTTAGTTTTATTCTTTCAAGGATCACTTTAGCAAATACTTTATATATATTAGATATTAGAGAAATTGGCCTATAGTTCCCAATCTCTTCTCCAATAAAAAAGGTTTATGGAGTAAATTTATATGGCACTCGGTCCATTCTTCTGGAATTTGCCTTGTTTGTAAGATTTCGTTGAAACATATTGCTGGCACGGGATTGATTTCCTCTAAGGTTCCCTTGAGCATTTCGTTAGGTATCTTGTCAGGCCCTGGAGCTTTTTCGGGTTTTTGGGTTTGTATTGCCTTGATTACCTCTGAGACAATCATTTCTGGTACTTCATCTAGTTTAATTCCTTTATTTCCATCTGGAATTGTGGTCAGCCCTGAATCGAATTTATCAGAATACAAGAGGCGGCAATAGTCCGCAGCTAGTTTCTTTCTTGAGAGTCGGATAGTTATGTAAGATTCACATTGCTTTAGTTTCAAAACACATTCTTTCCCATGTTCGCTTAGTTGCTTCAGAGTCTTTTTTGTTCCTCCTGTTCTTTTTATGTACTTTTCCAGAACTCTATTTATTTTCTCTTTGCGGTCTTTCCCCATACCCTCCCTAATTTCCTTGCTGAGATTTGCAATTTTTTGGCGTCTTTCTTTATCCCCTTTATTTGATATTAGTGTACCTCTTTCGTCTAATAATTATAGAGTCTCTTTACTTAAATAGCTCTCTTTGTTTCTGGGTTTGTTTGCTTACATCTCTTTCAGTTTGTTTTGTAATTTCCTGTATTTAATCCCGATTTCTGTGTCGGAGGTGATAATTTCATTGAATGATTCTGATACGTGGGACCTAGTCAAGTTACTGAGTTCTGGTATTTGCTCCATTTTTTTTATTAATTACTAAGTTTTTCCGGTCTTAGTCGACTTCTTACCATGCGGTGTTAAAGTTGAGGTTTTTAAATACACTAGTACCTGTGAACGCGTTTGCTTTGTTGGTTATAACAAAGTCAATTTCAGATTTGAATTTTGCACCTGGGGAGGACCATGTCCATTTGCTTTTAGACTTTTTGTAAAAACGTGAGTTCATTAAGTTGAGATAGTTTTCAATAATGAATTCTATAAGTTTCTGTCCATTTTGGCTTATTTTACCATGCCCAAATTTTCCTATTGAAGGTTCTTCTCCAAATTGTCCATCTCCAACCTGTGTGTTAAAGTCACCCATGATTATTATGTTGTTGTAGTAGTGCGGTTTTATTGCTTCTGAGAGACTGTTGTAGAAATGTTCCACGTCTGGCTTCCCCGCTTATTCTGTTGGTCTTGTCTGTTGTTTGGCCCAGTTTTTCTTGTAACCCAGAAATTTTAAATGGGCTACTGCAAATCTGTCGGAAACTCCTTCAAATCTCATGATTTTCTTCTTCAATTTAGCTGTAATAAGGAAACCTACTCTTTTTGGACCGGCGTGTTGTCTTTTATAAAACATAATATAGTCAGTCCTCTCTTCTAACCCTCCTCCTGACCTTCTCATCTCGCTGATGCCCACGATGTCCCATTTTATCTTGGATATGGCTATTTCTAGTTCTTTCAGACTCTCTTCTGTTCTTAGTGTCTGAGTATTTAGTGTGCAGACATGTATATGTTCAGTGATTCCTTTATCTTGTTTCATCTGTATTGTTTTCTGTTTGTGCCCATTTTTACTGGATATGATTGCTTTAGAGTGTTTAGAATTATAATGTTTTGACTTACGATATTTTGACTTACATGGAGGGTGTCTGTCTTATTCGGCAAGCCAGCTTGGGGTCAAATCAATTAGGTCATGATAAAGACATGCATGAAAAATATTTTTAATGATAACTAAGTAATATAAAACAAATAATTTTTAAATAGTTTCTAGAAATAACTAATAGATAATGAATATAAGGTTTTTAAAAATTGTTTTTTGAACACGTCAAATAGTTTCCGAACAGATTTGACAAGAGTTATCACGTAATCTCGACATAATACGTGAATAGTTACACAGACCTCAGAAAAAGTTATTAGTAGAGATACTGTCTATGCGTTGTGTAAATCTTATTCATTCTCAATACGCTGTATAACTATTGACTTTGTAAACGCGTGTGTAACATTTTTTATTAGTAAGGCTGTTAGTGTGCCCCATGTATATACGCCCTATTGAAGTTTGAGTATGACGTGACCCATATGGCTCCAAGGTTGGATCGGCCACTCGTTTTAATAATGAAAAACATGTTTCAGATAAAGAAGTACTTAATGAAGCGAGTGTGGAGAGGCCTCCCACTCAACGTATTTCAGTATGGAGTGGGTTTTATTTGACGAAACTGGCTCTTCAGCACCCCGAGGTTCATGCATTATTGATGGATAACAACTTATCATTCGATGTGGTGATCGCCCACTGGCTCCGCTCAGGTTTGCTGGCTCCGTAAGTGGCTGGAAATGCCAAAATATGGTATATTAATTATTTTTCACTCCAGGACCAATCTGGGTTATTTCAATTTAATATTTTTATGTGATAAGATAGCGACCAAACGCATGACACTCCTGAAGGTAAGAGATAACCACGGCCTATTACACCATACATATTGTAGATACTATCTTTTGGTCAAGGTGCAAATCCCATTAATGTGCAAGCTTACCGGCCACCTCACCGCTCCGGACCGGAACATGACACTGTCAGGTTGGTAAGAAGGTGTTCGTAGGCGATTTTCTTCAAATGCAGATATCACTAATTTCCTCAAAAAAAATTTATTTTGTATAAATTTTAATACGAATGAAGAGGGTCCAGCTTAAATGCATCCCTTTTAAAATATTTATGTGTAATTAATCAAATACTTAATTGTGTTTTATAAATATTAAAATACTTGCAAACCACAATGCGTTGGATTGCTCAAATAGGTTTGCAACAACTTTTTAACATTTTCCAAATAAATAAAGTTCATTTTATTACTTATTGAAATCGAAATCAATTATTTGATCGTATTACAAAAAAGATAAATTATCGAAATGGACTTCATCGACACTATCGTAATAAAAACATCTCATTAGGCGTGCACTTGACAAATGACGCAAACGTAAATTTTGTAGCTTGTGTAAAAACATAGTAAAAATCTTACTCGAAAAGATTGTGTGTACACTTGTAGGAATGAGCTTAATAAGACGAAAGAAGAAAAACGTAGATTATATTGTGTCTAACTTTACTCTAAGGTGGAACTTAACATTATACAAATTCAATTTTAATAAACATGGAGATTCATGGATTCACTTTTAATAATTACAAACTAAATTGATCTCGAATTTAAATAAAATTCATGCCCCTACATGGTTTGGTGATAGAGTAAAGATCGAATCGATATCTTGAGATTTAAGTAGTTCATATTTCTGAAAATAGGATAATATAAAATATCCATTAAAATATATCTTGCGATGCTTATTTGTGTAATTTATTGTTAAGTTTGAAATGCTACAAAAAATGTGGAAGTAAAATATGTAATCTAAAACAAGAAAAATATTGGAAGAAAATACTTTTTTAAACCTGGTTTTCCTCTTGATCTGCGTTAAGATTTGTCTCCATACTGCCTTTTCCGTCAAAATATTTATGGATGGCGATAGATCTTAACTTTAGTCTCACTATGGTGATAAATCTTAATCTTATTTCAAATTGCTATCTTAGATAAGTTAAATACGTAAATAAACATAAAATTTAAAAATTTTGAGTTGCGAGGTTGTAAGTTCATAGTTATTATTTTTTAATGCAAAATTTTATTTTCTTCTTTTTAGAGCGTTTAAATAAAAGCGTTTTATAAGGTAATTTTTTTTACTATTCAGTTATCACTGGCTAGGTTTCTGAGTCTGTTCATCTCATTCAACGCATCATTGTTGCAAGGTCGTTTGTAATTTAAAACAGGTAAAAGATAATTTCAAACAATCCAGCTCTACAACTGCAAGGAGAACTTCTATTAATGTTACCCTACTTAAAGCCACGTATGCTTGTCCAGCAGCATAGACCTTCGAATAACGGCGTAGTCGACAGCACTACTTTGCATTTTGTTTACTGTACAAGTCTAACATAACACAATTGGCAGTTTTCTTCGTTCCGCGGTTCCGTGACTATATTTTGCTGGAAATTGCACTAACTTAGGCTGAACCACTCCAATGCCACTCAGCCCACGGCACTGCCTCAGCTTAACTTGGGTGTTTGGAAGAATGCACCACTTATTTCAGTTCATAGCTTACTTGTGCCTGATGAAACACTGTTCCGGGTTTGATTTTGGTGGTGTCGTTCTCCTAGACAGTTTACAGACTAATGCTGTTCACGTCCATCACGTCACACTAATCAAAGTTAATCAATCGATGTTACAGGATCTAAAAAAAATTTAAATTTGCATTTTCATTTTTAGCAAACCCTTTCATTACAGGAAAGCCGTATTGTATTTTAAAGTGATATCATATTATTTTCTTATGATTTCGGCAAGTCCTTTTATTTGATACCCATATTATAGAAGTGCATTAAAAATAACTATTCCGACATCTTGGATGGGCCACCATATTGAATTTAGAATGACATTGTTCTCAATACCCACATTGTAGAAGTGCCAAGTGCATCAAAAATACCAGTAAAAAATAAAAGTTATATATCGACTCGAAGGACCAAAAAAATATGTAGAAGTATAGTGATTTTTTTCTATGTTCTGTAGTAAGTCAGGAGTGCGAGACGGAAGTTAGAAGGATCTTCAAAATTAAAGAAAGTTATATATTGGAATTAGAGTTACACAAGTTAAGTATATATTGGCAAATGATTTCTCGTCCGTGGTTATTATCGCACTAAATTGGTTTCAAAGTAATAAGTAAATTAAAATGTAAGTTAAATGATACGCCGCAATTAAAGATTGCCGCGTTCGCAAAATATGTACGGGTCAAACCGTACATCTTCTGACATCTTGGATGGTCTGCCACATTGAATTTAGAATGACGTTATATTTTATCATGCACTGTCTTCCAAACTAAACGTGTACACAAAATTTCAACTCAATCGGTTGAAGATATCTACTTCAAAATTGAGATCGGAGATACCACCTGAACAAACATACTTAAAAAAAGGTGGCTGTCTTATCATATAAAAAAATATACCATGACTTATTTATAGTATAGAGACCTCGTGATACAATGAGAAGTGCTGTTACAGATTGGCTGCCGTTTTCGATTGTCCGCTGGTCTGGTACACTGCCTCCAGTATGTCTTGGCAGGCACTGGATCTGGTCCACGAAGCGAGTAGTCCAGCTTATAGCTACGATGTTTTTCAAAAAGCGCCGATATTTCCTCTGACGCTCACCGAAAGGTTGTACCAAACGTGGTGTCAGTTTTGGGACAGCTTTTGGAATAAGTAAGAGTTATTTTATATTTTAGCACTTGCACTGCGCTTGGGTTAAATTTATACACAATTTCTACCCACGTAAACGGTAAAGAAAGGAATTAAAAATTTCGCTACAGGATTTGAATTTTCAGTAGCTCAAATGGTAAGACCGGCGTGGTAAGGCTTGAGACGGAAGGACATAGGATTGGTTATCCTGTACATAACGATTTTTTTTCTTTCTTTAAAATTTGTAAAAGTAAGAGGTTATTCTTTTTTACAAACGTCTCCACGGTTGGAATAATTGAAAGTTGATCACAAAAGAATTTAAGTAGGGACGATACACATATTCAATTTAGGTTTCTAATTTTAACTGATACAATACTTAAATGACACATAATGACACTTGTTTGATGATTCTCGCTGAGCCTTCTCGTAGCTCATGAATCGCGACCAACACTCCTCCGTTTAATCATTAACCAAGAATAAACCGCACCGGGCTCAGGTGCGCGCACCATTTATTAGACATACTACATCGTCTCTGTGGTCTAGCGGTTCAGTTGTTGGACTCGACTGCATGAGGTCCTGGGTTCGAATCCCGGGTCGGGCAACATAAAGAAAATTGGGTTTTTCCAATTTTCTAATTAAAAAAATGTTGCTCGGGATAGGATATGTGCTCGGTTGGCGATAGGCTTACCACCTATTACATTGTGGGATTTAGTGTCTTCGGCTAGTCGTGGGTGCCCTAGTTGTGCCTCTACCTACCTCCTCAGGGATATGGGCGTGTAGATACTTTATACTACATCTCGCTCATTGGCACTTGGTGTTTTATTAATTACAATAGTCAAGTCCAAGCCTTCTTATCAGAAAAACTTGTCACAATACTGTTATCCTTGCCTTAACCTGATTAGCTCTAACAATCTTATTCTCATTCCCAACATTTCCTACATGCAGTCAGAGAATATGTAGCACAATCTAAAACTACGGTGACTATTTTGAAAAAAAATGTCATTTTATATTCAGGTTTCACTTAAGTTCAACCGAAATATCAGCATATAAGGAAATATATCTTAAACCTCTAGAAAAACAAGGAATGTCGTTGCCAAATTATGAGTCGCTGATATACAACGGTTCGTTACTGCTTCTAGACGCCCCGCCGATATTAAGTCAGAATGTGGCTGTGCCGATAAACGTAAAACACATTGGAGGCCACCACATTGTCTCTAATGTCACAATTCCCAAGGTAAGCTATACTAAAATTGTGTTAGTAGTTTTATAAAGGTTTGTGGACAAACAGCTGACACAGTTTTTTTTTAAAAAACATAGTTTTTTAGAATTGCTAAATGCAGGGCCGGGTCGTGACACTTCGGAGCATAGTCAACTAAAGTTAGAGAATACCTTCACTTCTGCCTACTCCCGCTTCGGGTACCGGTACATACTTAGTTGTAATGACAAAGTAACAATTCCTGAGCCTTTACCATGAGTTGGTATAGATTACTTTCGGTAAGTTACGTATCGAAATCTATGATACTTTTGATCTTAAAATGTGTTTCTCTTAGTTACCAGTAGAGGCGCTGTTCAAAGTTTTCATACAAATAATTTACAGAGACGGTAGCGAGTATAGTGAACTTGACAAGTCGTAAACTCATAATAAGGACGCTGTATTTACTCCACTTATTACAATGACAGTAATCTGTCACCCCCTGGTTCTTCGAAACTCTAGTTATTACCTACGTTACTCTAGAAATAACCTACGTAAAGTTCTGCTAGACAGCTCGTAAAAGGCGAGCATAGGCTTGTCGTCACTAACGTGGTAATTTCGCAGCGACTCGCCCGGATTGGTAACACCGCCTTACCAATTACTGCCACCATAACGTCAGTGCTTGCCGTTGACGTATTCCGGTTCGGAGGATAAGGTAGCCAGTAAATTTACTTTTACTAGAGCCTTAACATCCTGGCTCCAGTTTGCCAACACATCATTACCAACTTTGACTCTAGGCGGCATGAAATTCTTACCCCCAGGAAATCTGTCTGCTTGTCTGGATTTAAGTTTCTTAAAAAAAATCAGCTACTAGAAAATAAATAGATATTTAAGAAATCATTTCAATGTATTGACAGTATATTCATATCATTTCAGAGTTTACAAAAACTTCTCGATGAATCAATAAATGGAGTAATTTTCATAAACTTAGGCGATCACGTCAATGTCCCCGAATATTTTAAACGGGAGATTGTGGAGGTAATCCGGCAACTCGAGCAAACTGTTGTTTGGAAGTTGGACGAGAGGGTCTGGAACACGCCGGGCAACTTGCACGTCGTGAGGAGGATTTCTCAGAGACATGTGCTCAGTAAGACTCCCCAGTTATCTGATTTGTAGCTTCGAATAAATTAATTGCCGCCAATTTTCTATTTAACTAGCATCCCGGCCCGGCTTCGCTCAGTAGGTAAAGGTAGGTTAGTAATAGTTATTAATAATAAGCCTCAAAGAGTTATAACGGCATCGAAATGCGCGCAAGGCCTCCCCCCTATGTGCAACATCACCTTATCGAGAATTCTTGTTTAGGGCCAATTATGTTTCATCGCTTCTTCCTCTAGATATTATTAAAACACGCAGTAGCCTTTTCTAGCTTCTACTATTCAACCGTGGTACGCTTCTCGAGCTATACTCAACTCATTTTTTTAATTTTTTTTGAGAGGAGTTACGACTATCCTACCCTAGGTATACATGCTTGTGTCTTCAATTATTTCCTCGTTATTTTAAGATAGGTACTTCAATCTTGCAAAACATCTGTCAGTCTAGGGTCTCTAGAGAAGAGAGGGTTTTCAATAAAAGCGATTCGTACAAAAATGATTTACCTTACCTGGAACTTCTAAGTGAATCATGTATTATTACCTTCCATCGCTTCATTATTCAGATAAAAGTTTTTTTGCTATTATTTTTTATACAAGAGGATGCAAACGAGCAAGTGGGTCACCTGATGGAAAGTGAACACCGCCGCTGACGGACATCCGCAACACCGGGAGTATCATAGACGCGTTGTCGACCTTTAAGGAATGAGAACGTTTTTTTCTTGAAGGTTACTAAGTCATAATCGTTTGGGAATACCGCCCTCAGTGACTGGTTCCACAAAGGGGTGAGAAATCAGATCAATCTTCAAAATCGCAAAGTTGTAGATCGACACGCATCAGGATGATGGGCATTATGCCCTTAAACTCTGACGCGATGTCCGAAGGTTGAAATAAGCTGTTGGAATTAAACCAAACAACTCCTCAGAACATTCCCCATGATAGATGCGGTATAAAACACTGAGGGACCCAACATTTCTACGCAACCCCAATTAATTGCCCGGTCATTGATAATTCGAGTTGCTCTACGTTGAATGCGGTCAAACGAAAGAGCTGGTACTGTGGAGCCCCTACCCTGAGGCTGAATTTGTGCTTTGTATTGTTGTAAGCGATGGGTCGGTTTAAAATACTGTCTCACTTTAGGTTCGCTCTTCGCTCGCCAAGTTTTTCAGGGGCTATTTTAGCCTTCTCCTCCACATCACCATGAAATTGAACATCACGCGAAATATCAACATCGTGTATACCAATGCAGACTATGACAGCTAGGGAAACGCTCTCAAATCGAGGAGATGCGACAAAGGGCGTCTGTTTAGCGTAAAACGCGCAAACTTCTGTCTTGCTAGAATTAAATTGCACCAGATTGCAAAACGAAATCTCAGACTAAAGATTGTCTACTTTAGACACAAGTTGGTTCCAGTTCTCGATGACATGTTTCCGAGATATATTATGCCCGTCAAAGTATAAAGCTTCCCAGTAGTGTCGTCTGCATAGCAATAAGTGTTACTAATTTGGACATGACATTGATAGGCAGAAGAAATAGAGTACGAGAAATCCATCATTGACAAGCTTGGACTCCGAGCACATACCGTTGACAACAACCTTGATTCTACGCTCCGTCAAAAAACTAGTGACCCATTTGCATAATTTTGCAGGAAGATTATAAGAAGAAGGCTTCGATAGAAGCGATAGAAGAACAAAGGCTTTCCCTATGTCACTTTTTATAGTAACACAGATAGATGATTAAGCATATTTGTTTTGTAAGTGTAACTGAGTAATTGAAATTAACTATCTATCTTGTCCGTATCCATTGGTACCACTACGAATACAATATTTTAAAGTAACATTTATAATACTTTGGAAACAAATAAATTAATACCCCTTGTCATCTGTAATAAGTGTATTTATGTATATTTGAAGGGAACTGCAGAAGTCAGATATTACTGAAGAATCACGATTATAATTAACATGTTCTAAGATGTAATTAGATTTACTGTATTCAAACAATTTTTATGTACTTATTTAATTAGTCTGCAAGTTACAAGGCGTTGAGGTGGCCCGTCCGATCTACAGTTTTCTTGTTACAATCATCTCGATTTCATTTAGTGTTAATATTTCTTAAAGTTTAACATTTTCTTAAGTTTATTTAAAACTCTTACTACAATTTTAGTTTAATTAGAAATAAATAAACTTATTTAGAAAAACATTTTACAATAATAATAATCTTCACACTAAATGCTTTTAGAAAACTGTCGTACTTGTAAGAGGCGAGTTAAGGCGAATCTAGTCATTACCAATAAAACCACTGGTGATAGAGTGCTATGCAATCAACCACCGTACCTATTCCTGCCGTCATAATGACAATCTCATGTTGCGGTTCGTAAGCTAAGGTAGCTGGTATGAATATCTCATAACGTCAAACAATTTAACCGGCTAATTTATTAAATGACTATTGAAATACATACATTTCATGAGCAGCTACCTACTCGTATTTCAGTCTGTTTGAGTTAATTGATTATTGTGCAAAAACAGGTGTAGCGTATATATACATATATATGCTACTAATGACAATAAAATACTGTTGGATATTTTGCAACAATAATCTTAAAATTTAAAGTTTTCAAAGAACCTCCGACTAAAACTAA
>NJDC01003308.1:0-25545 GCA_002245475.1 Calephelis virginiensis
ACCGGGCACATTTCCAATCCCAACCTTTTTTTTTAAATTAGAAAATTGGAAAAATCTAATTTTATTTATGTTGGCCGACCCGGGATTCGAATCCAGGACCTCATGCAGTCAAGTCCAATACCCGGTTTGCTAGACCACAGAGGCGACTATTTTATCTTTTATTAAACCGATTGAGCTGACTTTTTTGTATCCGTATACGTTGCATTAAACACGCTTACATACCTATGTGGCAGATTTAATGTCGGTGATATAAACCTACAATAAAAGCTGTCCAAAGGCTACAATAATAGCAAATGTATAAACGCTGTTAAATTGTAAGGCTCCAAAGGAAAGAAAAGGGCTAAGAAACGCTGGCTAGATGTGGTGGAACAAGACATGTGTTTACTGTCAAGAAGGCCGAAGATCGTGCAAAGTTGGGAAGAACAAGTAAGTGCCTCGTTTGAGGAACCAATACGGCTAACGCTAGGATGATGATGATGACATAATTTGACAGTAAAATGCTATGGTATAAAACCAATAGAGACTGAAACTGATCATAACGCCAACTACCTCCACCTAACAAAAAAAAAAAACTGAACAGCATCTCGTCGTGTTTAGAGTACCTTTCAAGCAAAGTTCTTACAAACAGACCAGTTCCCACAAATAGATTTTTTATTTATTTTATTCATTACTTGGAAATTTTTAAACATTTTTTTTGTTCAAATTTACTATGAATGCTTGGATATTTATTGACAAAAACAAATTGATAGCTGCTTGTTTTCCATTAAGATGTTAAATACGTGTATTCAACTTGATGTAGCTTCAAATACATGTATTCAATATGATTTAGCTTCGTCACTTGAGGTTTTGTTACATACGTACACATATATACTATATTACATATTATAATAAACATATAGATGACTTAAACTTAGTTTCTTCATGAGGCACCAAATATCGTAATATATTAAATAACCTATTGCAAAATCTAAACTAACACACATATAGAATTTGAAATTTCCATACATACAAACTACAAGGTATTTGTCATTCTAATAAGTTATAACTTAGTGTAAGAAATAAAAAAAAATATTATTCCATGCCATAATAATTTTGCATAAAATAAAATAAAGCACCATAAATTCCACGGTTGAAATGAAATGAAACATGAAAGAACACTTTTTCTTATTACAATAACAATCTATAAAAAAGTGAGTATAAATTTATTTCCACGATAACATTGCTCTCACCAAGTTGGCTAACTTGATCTATGTTCTTCCAATACGAGACGTCAGAGATGGATCAAACACAACGCCATCTCTGAAAGCCACTTGAGATTTGCAAGCTAATTTCATGATCAATCGATACAATACAGATTTAACTAGCTGTTGCAAGCGGCGTTGCCCGCTTAGTTAATTTTTACGGGATAAAAACTATACTACGTGTTAATCCAAGTCACTTTCTATGTGTGTGCCAATTTTCATGAAGATCAGTTCAGCGGTTTTACGTAAAGGAATAACAAACAAACATACAAACTTTCGCATTTGTAATATTATTAAGATTAGGGTTAGAATTAGGATAACAAAGATTTGTGAAGTTACGTAATTTAATATTGTACGGTGATTTTTTGTAAGATCTGATTGTTGGAGACAACTGTCACCCGTGTCTAAGACATCACAAAAGTAACTGGTGCGGTAGAGGATTCCATCCCAGTCAATTTTTCTAATCCCGGGATTCCGGGATTATCTACAGTTAATCCCGGGATCCCGGAATAGTCCCGGGGTTGTATTGGTGAATTGTACTTTCTTGAAAGTAGTAAGAAACAAGACAGACAGAAGACTGTCTTCTTTTGATAATAATATCAAAATCAAAAAAAAAGTATCTTCACGCCCATATCCCTGAAGATGTAGGCAGAGGCACAACAAGGGCACCCACGACTAGCCGAAGATACTAAGCCCCACAATGTGATAGGTGGCGCTAGACCACAGAGGCGATACAAAATCAAAATCAATTTTTATTTTAAATCTTTAGTTAAATCTTTACAAAATAAAAAAAAGAATGCTTCTTGTAATAAAATAAACAAACAAGGGACATTCATTTATTACACCATTGCCTAGTTTCTTTATTTCATTTTACAATAAACTAAAAAAAAATCAACTTCTTAAAAGTTGTTTAGACATAATATTATAAAAAAGACTATAATGTGCTAAAGAGATCACAATGTCTGTAGTTAGGTACTCATAATTTTAATAAATAGACTAAAAACTTTGTAAACCACACTGACGAAACATATTCATCTTTTGTATGTTTGAAATAAAAACTTTCTTAAGATAATGACATTGTTTTCTTCTTTAAACATAACTAAAATGAAAAGAATATTTAAGTAGGTATATGCACAATATAAACATAGCCTCGTAAAGCTAACGAAAGTAACTTTCGTTTTTTTTCATCTACATTTACTAAGACACATTAATACATTGTTATTTTAATAAATTCATGTTCGGAATCCCGGACTCCAAGCTGTTTTTCCATGATAAAAATTGGACAGACAAATTTTAATTATTCAAAAAATCTCTCTCTCTCTCTCTCTCCTCCCCCCCTCTCTCTCTCTCTGTCTGTCCTCTCTTGGGTGCCCCGATCGTACCTCTACCTACGTTTGGAGGGATATGGGCGTAAAAATACTTTATCTAAGATACTTCAAAACTTGCTTTTAGAATATTTACGCCATATAAAAATAGTATAAAAAATAAAAAAAATCATTAACATTATAACTATAAAGAATGAAAAAGTTGATGTGTCGTATGAGGTAATTAATCTAAAAAAATATTTGCAAACTGAGTTATTATTTATCGTCCAATATTAATAATCAATCCTAATCAAAAACTTGCTGTCTAAGATTGATATTTTGATCCTCTTGTATGTTATCGCCTCCCAATAACATATATTTGGACAGGATAAATATGGCAATTAGGTATAGGATAGGCCGGCAAATACGCAGCTATCTTAAAATCCATCTTTAGAGATACATTGTTAACATTGACCGCTTGCAAGTAATCAATCCAAAAGATAGAAAATACAAATATATATAAATATTTACAATTATATATAATTATAAAATTTATGACCATTGGAAATATTTGTTAACTGAAAATTTCAAGCACTATGTTTAAATTAATGAATTGCTTTTATTTAAAATTAAAATTTGCTTTTGCTCCAGGCCTTACATCCCGGCCTCAGGTTGGCAACGCACCATTACCACCTTTGGTGTCTATAAGCGGCGTGAATTTTTTCTTCTCCTTAGAATAAATTAAATACTATTATGTATAAATTACCTAAATATTTATAAAATAAAATTGTTTGCTTTAAAATACCAAAATAAATGCAAGTAGGTATACCTTGCGTTAAGTATACAGTATTTTGTTGCAATATTAAAAACTCCATATGTGTAATAAAAATTACATTCTTATCTTATAAAAATTATAAAAAACCGAGCTAAGACTAAACAGAAAGAAGTGTGGAAAATCCTTTAAGAACTATTATTTATATATTTACCTTCCATGTCTACCTCCACCCTTTAAACACGACGATGGTGATTGGGATCATGGGCGTTATCTATACTAATATTATATAGAGGAAAGGTTTGATTTTTCGTTTGTTTGAAATGAATAGGCTCCGAAATTACTAGACCGGTTTCAAAAATGTTTGCACCTTTAGAATGCTACATTATCCTTGAGTGACATAGACTTTATTTCATCAAAATCGGTGCAGTAGAAGCCAAGTTACGCAGGCGAAGCTGCGTGAATCTGCTAGTTCTAATAGAAATATATAAAGAAAAGGTACTAATCCTGGCGAGTCAAAACTTCCAAGTCTTAGTCACGGCATTAATGTCATAACTGCTTGGTAGTGGTTCTAGACGGCTATAAACATCGGTTTTCATCCGTCTGGACTGTAGATTGAATCGAAATCACTACTTAGTATAAAACAAAGTCGCTTTTTCTATCCCTATGTTCCTTTGTATGCTTAAATCTTT
Source organism: Calephelis virginiensis (assembly GCA_002245475.1). Lineage (NCBI taxonomy): Eukaryota > Metazoa > Arthropoda > Insecta > Lepidoptera > Riodinidae > Calephelis > Calephelis virginiensis. The sequence continues at coordinate 4,010 of NJDC01003308.1, forward strand.
AAAACTACGCAAAGGATTTTAATGTGGTTTTTTTTATTAGATAAAGTGATCAAAGGAAAGGTTTACATGTATATTTTATACCCGTGCGAAGCCGGAGCGAGCCGCTAGTCACTACATAGTACAAAACAAAATCGTTTCCTCTGTATCTTCCTTAAATTTTGTATATATATAAAACTACGAAAGATATTGATGTGGTTTTTTTTAATAGATAAAGTGATTGAAGACAAAGGTTTGTATGTATATTTCATAACCGTGCGAAGCCGGGGTGGGTCGCTAGTTTAATAATAAACGAGGGATGGAAACAAAGTTCTCTAAGGTTACCTTTCTTGAAAGTATTGTTTACAACCGTCTCGGACGTAAAGAAACTCGGTATCAGTACAAAAGAAGACTTTTAGCTCATTTTCATTCGTCGATAAATCGGTCGATAAACACTCCCCCGAATACGGTATAACAACTAATGAAAGTGCGAGGTCCATATGTAGTCGATATTTTATGATATTGGAAGGCAAACAAGCAGATGGATTTCCATATGGTAAGACATTCACGCCGCCTATTAACACCAAAGGTGGAAATGGTGCGTTGCCTACCTGAGACCGGGATGTCAGGAATCGAGAAAAAGTAAGTTTACTCGCTACCTTATCCTCAACAGCAAGCACTGGACGTAAAGACGACAGAATTAAGTAGGGCATAGTGATCCAGGCGAGCCACTAGTATGACATCACGGTGCTAGTGACGTTAAGCCTATGCTCGCCTTTTACGAGATGCCTGGCAGAAAGGCAGATGGTCTATTCTGCAAAAAAGCCCGATATACTTGTAATAAACACGTAAGCATGTATTATTATTATTACCTACTTTATGAATTCGTGATGCGCGCGTCTCTAGACCCCCCGCCCCGCACTACCCTACCCCAGTATCGCGTGAGTCGAAATATTTTGAAAATATTTTTATTTCTTAGTTTGCTCTCTGTAATGAGCTGTGTTGCGTGTGTTTAAGGGTTCGTGTTAGTGCAATTATAACATCAAGACTAATTTATTATTCTACAACTAGGTTTAGGTACATTTATTAATTAGGTACTTTTGGATGGATTTGAAAAAATAACGGAAAGTGGAAGTTTGTTGCACGTTAATTTTCGTTTTTCTTTTGTTAATTCACGATTTTGAAGTGTAAAATATTTTTCTAGTAGGATGGATTTTCTAGTAGGAATTAAAATTTGAAGAAATTTGGGTATTCAAAAAACACAAATTTTGCGTATTTACGTGATCTTAATAACTAAACAGCGATCTAAAATAAATTGTATTTTTTTTAAATGTGAAATCACTAGCTGTTGACTTCGGCTTTGCCCGCGTTTTCACAGTAACATGTTGTGCGATCTGGATTAAAAGTAGCCTATTTGTTAATCTAGGTCACAATCTGTGTTCCAAATTTCAGACAAATCCGTTCAGTCATTCGAGCGTGGAATAGTTACAAACATACAAACATCCTTACAAACTTTCGCATTTATAATATTAGTAGGATTAACTGTCGGATAAGTGTAACGAAACGTGTAGACTTCCACTTTATTATTTTTCAATTTCATCCGGGAGTTTGACAAATTTTTATACTTTACATTGACTGTTACCAATTTGTATAATTTTTTCATACTTTTTGCTTATAACTAGAAAAAAATGTCTTAAATTTGACGCAGATATTGATTTTTTTTCTAAAATTAATTACATTAATAATAATTACTCATTACCACTTTTACATATAATGTTTAACCATAAACATAAAATTTTCTATTTATAAAACCCAGCTCGCGACCGCGTGACATTAAGTAATTACTATTTATCAAAATTATTTTCGCTTCTACTACACCGGCTTTGGTGAAATAGAGTTTAAATTTGAAGTCAAGATTTATTCTTTATTTAAAACCATTTCTTTCCCGAGAATTTAGAGGTATAAAGTAATCTAACGATCAGCAAATGCACTCATACCGTGAATTTGTAGTTTAATGACACTATTTTCGTAATCATAAGAACGAAATGGTGTCCGTCCGTCCGAGTGCATAAGTCCAAAGATACACTACTCTCCTGTGAAATTCGAACTATTAGAAAATATACCCAATTATAGATCTACAAAAAACCCTGCTTTTTCGAAATTGCGGTTATAAATTTCGAGCAACATCATAAACAATTACCACAACTGTATTTAATCAACGCTAAATAAAATTTGTTAAGTGTAACATTGGAAAACAAAGTGAACAAGTGAACTAGTGATCTAAAATGGCGGAAGTGTTATAACAGGATTAGTAAGTCGTTTCCAGTGTCTCCAAAGGACATGCCTAGTCGACGACCACGCCGACCAGTTTGTAGACCTAGCTGATGCAGCGATACAACACTGTCGATGATAGTCTGCTTTGTTGCTGAACTCTCGTCGTTTCAGGTATGTGACGTCACTAATAAAAAATAATTAGTATTGAAATATATCATACGCGATGTACTTATTAAATCGTTTTTATATAATTACCTGTTTTAGTTCGTTTAATTTTTTTATTTTTTACAGGGGCGTCTCCATTAGTCAAGTATATTTTATATGGTTCTCCGTGTTGGTCCGGGCTCCTTTGTAGAATAGACCATCTGCCTTCCCTGCCAGGCAGCTCGTAAAAGGCGAGTATAGGTTCACCGTCACTAACACCGTGACATCTAACTAGGTGATAGAGTTTAGCAGCGACTCGCCCGGATTGGTACCACCGTCTTACCTATTTCTGCCGCCATAACGTCATGACGTGTTCCGGTTCGGAGGGTAAGGTAGCCGGTAAACTTACTTTTGCTCGAGGCCTAATATTCCAGCCTCAGGTTGGCAATGCATCTAGGCGGCGTGAATTTCTTAACATCAGGAAATCCGTCTGCTTGTTTGGCTTCCAATATCATAAAAAAAATCAAAAGCGTTACTGCATAATAAATATACTTACGACATTTAATTTTGTATTGTTTGAAATTAATTTTCGATTCTTTAAATGTTTACTTATTGTTGTTTATGTGTAAATTTAAATATGTCATTAAAAAAATAATACGCAATGTGAATCCAATACTTAAAGTATAAATTGAGATAGTGATATTGATGTAATACTACTACTCGCTGACCCAGCAGAAGTTGTTCTGCTATGTAAATCACTTTATGGTTTATATATTATACTTTGTAACCTAGTTTCTATCTACAAAGTACACATGTCAAAATTCATGAAAATCATTTTTGCATAATTTGTGGACTAGTTAGGTCCTTTCGGCACAAAACGTTCCAATTTATTAAGGAACTGCTATTCAAAGAGTTGTCACATTAAAATAATAGACCGTCATTGTTTATTATCACCAGAAATTTAGAACCTTCTGAGAGATAAGCCGGAAGAATTAAGTGAGGTTTTACGGATTGTATCTTTATGAAGTTATTGCATAATAAAGAAATCTTTTCAGCCTAAATACAACTTTATTATCTAACAAAATATTTTTACTCCAAAAGCATTAAAGGACTAAAAGTTTGAAAGGCGGCTTTTGTTTTCGTTGTTTTCGTCATAATAAAGTTAAGACTTCATGCATCATCTGGACACTTTACATTCATTACAAAACATTTTAGTGTTTTACGATATTAAACTTAAGCCTAAAATATTTGAGTGCTGTTAGCAGTACGCTCCGCATCAACCACACTGGTCAGAAAAAGTAAAAGAATATAGAAAAAGTACTCATTGAGTTTTCCTTAAAACAGTGTTACCTATTTTATTTCATTTTTTGTAACTTTTAGTTTGGTAAATTAAAAAGTCATTGTTGGTCCCGGTTCGCATTGTAGATTAGACCATTTGCTTCTGTGCAGCAAATTGCCCTTGTAGGGATCCACGCGTATACCACATGCTTTACTACATAAGTAAAGCGTTACTTGCCTATTCTTGCGGCCCATGTTTCGCTCTGGAGGGTAGGGTAACCGGTAGACTTGCAAAACAGGGCTTTCATTCCGGCCATAGGACAGCGATGCACCTGTAATATAGATGGTATCTGTAGGCCATAGCCTAACCATAGGTTGTCTCTTACCAAATGGAGTGCTGTGTTCTATGATCTCTTACAGGAAAACCCCATTGTTTTCGAATTCTTATGATCGAGTGAAATTACAGGAATCTGGCTTTGAGTCATTGATTAATTTTGAACCTTTATACTATTTTCTTTATTTTTTAAAACAGAACAAAGCAAACTTTTCCAGTTTAAAATTCCATAAAATTAGTTTAATGTCTTGGCCTTCATATGTCTAGTATAATATGCAGGGAAAATGTTGCAAATGAACTTTTATGTAGAAGTTATCAAGTTTTAAATGTAGATATTTACTTTTTGAGGCATAATTCGACATTTAACGACTTAATTTTACAAATTAACACCATTTTGAATTTAAAGATTGGGACGTGTCACCAACCCGAAGCTGAGATCTAAAGAGTCCGGTATAAATTTACCGCCCTAAAACCAAAACGACGGCAACAAAAAATTATAAGGTTTTAGAAAAAGTGAAAGTGGTGGTATGAATTCCGCCGAACACTTAACAACAATTCTTTAACAAGAACTCTGCCACTAGGGGGATGAATGCATATCTTTTTAGTTATGGTCACTGGGTAAAGTGTACATCAATTATCTGTCAAATGGCGTGTTTTGCATTTGCTATTTCCAATCTATTTCCATTGGATCACTTGATACAAATGTAAAACACGTAATTTGACAGCTATTATATGTACTAACACTTTTGCCCAGTGATCATCAATAAAAATATACGCAATATATAAATATGGTCCAATAAAAAAAATCATTAAACTGAATCCCCAACCCTTTCCACTGGTAGGAAACGTTGACGTCACGTCTCTATACATACTAAGCTTTTAAATAGGTCTAATAAAAATCCGCAAACAAAAATAAAAGTAAAAAAAAAACATTTCCAATGTCATGATAACTATACAAAAGTGCGTGATTCTTGATACCCAAAAAGTGGCACGAAATATTCGATCTAATGCAAGTTACGCGAGTTTTTAAATATGGCCGTCACGTAAATCGGCCGCCATGTTAAAATCATTTTATAAGTCAATTTAATTAATACACGGGTAGTATTATAATGGCCGCAATTAAAACATTGTTGTAATTTGTAAACTTTATTCTGTTTTATCATTTATTGTTGAAATAGGAGTGGGTTATTTATCATATTCCTGAATTATTTCGTTAATTTAGAATGCAAAGATATTGTATGATATGATATTGTAATAAATACAATCATCAAAACCTGCTCCCTTCTTTATGACGACTGATGGTTTCTTCATGATGATGACACTAATTCCTACAATGTGATGGTGGTGGATGGTGGAAAGGTGGCAAATTCTTTCGCCAACCGGACACATATCCATTCCCAGGCAACGTTATTTTTAAAAGAAACTTAAGAAAACCAACATTTCCTTTTTTTGTTGCCTGACATAGGGATTGAATCTTGGACCTCAAGACGTCAAGTCTGACGCCGGACCGCTAACCACAAAAGTCGATAAATACAAATTATAAGTTTCACAGGAACATACATAAAATTAGCAACAAATTAGAAAGTTAATTTCATAAAACATTGTTTTAATTATAATTTTTTCTAATTTTAAATCTTTGTAAAAGAACATTTCAATTAGGTATTTCCTTGTAAGGCGAAATATTTGAAATAATTTATCGCAATGGAAGTTACAAATTGTAATGCTTCATGTTTTAATTCGCAAATATTAATTACAGTTTATAAGCCACACTTTACGAATGTTCGAGTTTAAGTAAATTAGTTAATTTATTTTGAAAATGTTAATTCAACATGAATTCGAAACAAATGCTAAGAAGTTGTTAATTTATTGCTTTTATTAGCAGGAGGCAGCTTCATTACCACTTGGAAATAAATTAAACCGTATGTTTGATAAAATATGTGTGCGAAATTAATGAAAAATGTTTGGAAAGATACAGCAAACAAACATGCAACTCTGCTTTAAAGAGAGAGTGCGACGGTCTTGGGCAAATAAACCTGTACTATTTAACACCTGGCCAGGAATACAATTTTAAACAGAGATTATGTCTGCAAATGAGAGATGTTAATCAAGGTGATCTGCTGCATAGGTATTCTTCGTCCGGGTAATCCAGTAGGTACTTCACTACAATCGGGCGATGGGGTCTACACATACCAACGTCACCAAGTTTGTGAAAATTAATTACCGAGTTGTATGACATGACCTATAAATGTTTTGGATTTTAACGTTAGTAAATAGTAAACTTTTGAATAATTGCTGAATATTGATCCAAGCATCGCCTATGACATTATGAGGTGGGTTTGAATTCTAATTCGAACCCACCTTATAGACGTACAGCAACAAATTTTATACAACTCTTTCTTACAAAATGATTGAGTATCTAAATATCTTCTAAACTTCACAAATTCTTAAAATAATACAACTTCCACCGCAAAACATTTAATTATAGACTAACTGAAATTATTACATTTCAATAAACAACTATATCCCTAGTTAACAACTAACAATGAACCCAACCGAGTACCCGCTTAAGGTCAACTAAACAAGAAACTAAAGTTTAGCAAAACACTTAATAAGTTCGCTTTGGTTTATTTTAACGGGCAATTACTGGTGCTTAACGTTTAATTAAACAGCGTTTAAGGCATACTAAGGTCATGCTGAAAGGTTGAGTGAGCGATTAAATGTAAAGGAATATTTTAGACTAGGTTTTTTCCATACTAGTGGTGAATCTGCTAAGCACTAACTAAATTTATTTCAGATACACCTAAAATATGTTTAGTTACTTCTATTTTTTTTCCAATAAAACGAAAACATAGAAAATTTGAAACATCGCCTCTGTGGTCTAGCGGTCGAAGTGTTGGACTTGACTTCGTGAGGTCCCAGGTTTAAATCCTGGTACGAGCAACAAAAAGAAAATGTGGAATTTCCAATTTCCTAATTAAAAAAAATGTTGCTCGAGATTGCAAACGCGGGCTGAACGGGAACACCGGGACTAGTAGGCCCAGAGCTCACAACTTGAGGGTAGTTAGTGAATAATTCAGAAATATCAAAACAAAGCCGTAACACCTGATCTAGTCGTACAACCACATCGTACACCTCATCATAATTATAAACAATAGAGTAGCTACGTAATTACTCACAACACTGTTAACAAACATAAGCACAATAACGCACAAACAACTATAGCGTACACCCATTTGTTCATGACTTTTCGACGTTACAAGCGGGTGCGCCACTCATTGCATCGGCCATACTCATGACTAACCACAGATATTAGAAAATAGGTATTCTAGCTCATGAACTTCCGATATATATAATGTAGTAAGTAAGTATCTTCACGCCCATATCCCCGAAGAGGTAGGCAGAGGCACAACCAGGGCACCCACGACTAGCCGAAGACACTAAGTCCACAATGTGATAGGTGGCAAGCCTATCACCAACCGGGCACATTTCCAATCCCGACCAACACTTTAATTTTTTTTATTAGAAAATTGGAAAAATCCAATTTTCTTTTTGTTGGCCAACCCGGGATTCGAACCCGGGACCTCATGCAGTCAAGTCCAACTCCCGGATAATGTAGTATATTATATATAGTAAACTTGAAAAGCCGTAAACTCATTGTAAAAGGCTTTGGTCTAAAAATGAGTTTCACTTAACTGAGTTTGTAATGCTGTAGCCATAATAAAACTATGAAAATTAGGAAAACTACCCTGAAACGTTCAAAAACAGCATACTCATATCTTCTATGCTATAGGTAACGTATTTTGTGAAATCTGAGTCTTTACCACGAGCTTGTATAGATTATTTTCGCTAAGTTACGTGTCGAAATCTATGGCACTTTCTGTATAAAAATGTGTTTCTCTTAGTTACCAATAGAGGCGCTGTTTAAAGTTTTCATACAAATAATTTACAGATACGGTAGAGAGCATAGTAAACTTGAAAGCCGTAAACTCATTCTAAGGGCTTTGGTCTAAAAATGAGTTTCACTCAGTTTCCAGTAGAGGCGCTGTTCAAAGTTTTTATACAAGTACAAATAATTTACAGAGACGATGGCGAGTATAGTAAACTTGGCAAGCCATTAACTCATAGTGAGGGCTCTGAAGATATCGTTAGCCTGTTTCGCTTCCAATTTCGTAAGAAAACACGTGACACATAATTTGGTGTAAATATCGATTTGGAAATTCTTTCCTTAATTTATTATTCATTTATATTTTGCAGCAATTTTCTTACGTTTATTTGTAAGCATCAATTTGACTTCTGCTAAATAAGGTAATAAATTTAAGTTCGTAAGTTCTTAGCATTTGTGATTCGACGAAACTCGACATTGCCTTAAATTATTTCCGAAACAAATTAGCAAATTTATTACAGTTGCTTGGATAAATTTGTGGAGGAAGGTTCGAGAACAACTTTTAGCTTGAATTTAACCTAAATTTATTTTTAAATAACTTATGCCTTTTGTTTGTAAATTTAACAATAAAAGCTACGTTTATGATTGGATGTATGTCCGGTTGTCGATAGGTTTACCACCTTTATAATTAGAACTTGTCTTGTGTCTTCGGCTAGTCGTGGGTGCCCTTGTTTTACCTCTACCTATCACTTCGAGGATGTTGGTGTGAAATTGACCTAACCCCGAAGTAAATAAATTCTGTGCATATGCTACGGATATTAATAGTCAACGATTTTGATATACATAAATAATTAATATGTATTGGAATAAAATTGTCTTGTAAATTTATTCCGGGATGAAACTTGGAAGCGCAGACATTGATATTTATCACACAAACGACGGTGATGTTAGTCGAATCCGATGTCCCCACGAGCTATGAGGCAGTCAGATATTTGAAAATTATATAGATAATTTGTTTTTTTTTTCCGATCTATAAGATATAATTTACGGTTTTGAATGGAAGTCAAGCAGAAATATCCTTATTATGAAATTTGTGTGAAATTAGACGTCACACTTTTTTCCAGTCATTGAATGGTCATCTTTCATCACAAATGCGCAAGCAGTTCTTTGTTTTTGTCATCTCTTTGTTTCCTAAAATATTCAATGAAATGAAATGATTTCGAAAGCAATTTGTTTATAACTAAATATTTTTGTGAATGACGTGTTTGTGTTGATAGGGATGAAGAAAGAACATCATGTTTTTGAAAAAGTCTTCGCAGTTAGTGTATTATTTTAAATTGCTAATAACTATAATTAAAAGTGTTGAGTTAAACTCAAAACTGACTACATGCTATCGCTAACCATTTTATAGAAATTTAGAACAAGAATAATTTTGTCACACATTGTTCTTGCGTAGTATTAATTGTTTGCATCTTCAGTACACGCGATGGCATCTCTAAAAAAAGAATATTTTGGCCTTGACACTAGTTCCTGAAGTCACAATTATTGTCTATTTTTTTAATATTTTGTTAATCCCAACCCTTGATAAGTGTGTTAAGTTCTAATTTAATCCGGCCATGTAAAGTTGCATAAAACACGTTCTAGGATTCCATTACATAGATAGATACTAATTTGGAAAAAATATAAATTACACAGAAATTACTTCATGAAAATCTAAAACATACAAATCGAATTGAAATTCTTTCTTTCAGAACTCAGTTAAAATGTCAAAGACATTAAATTTCAAATTTTGAAAATATATCGTTCATTACAAATGCGCAAACAACCTGTCATATTTTAGTTTACAACCAAGTCCACAGAGTAAATTATTCAATAAAGGTACGGCACACACGCACTGTTCGGATCCATAGAGCACGCGATGACAGAACACAAAGATCACTAATGAGTTTGTACAATGTATTTTTAAGGCTGTAGGCTTTATGGGTATGAATACGTCACGGTAATTGAGTTGGAGAAGACCAGTTACATAGTTCCTGATAGGTACTAACAAGCATACTAGGTATTGTTTTATTTTGGTGACATACTGATAGCCGTAGGGCTTAAGTCCAGTTGTGTTTTCAAACCATTCATTCACCCACATAAGTTAAGTTGTTTGGAAAGAGCTAGAAACATTGACATATATAATTATGTAGATACGTTTATTTAAATGAACGGCGAAGTTTGAAAGTCAATATAACATTTTTATATTTTGTACAGCTCATTTAAAAATCATAGGCAAAAAAATGAAGGCGCCGCCACCTTAAACATGACAATAAACTACGAAAAGTTCCACTTGAAGTCAATTATTCTACGGGCTACTTGCACGTTCTAAAGTTACATACGTATCCCCTCCCTCCCTCTTTCCTCTCATTTCCTCTGTGTGTGTTTCTGTGTGTGTCTGTCTGTGGCATCAAAACTTTTAAGCGGTTGGAAATTATTATATACATATACATACATTACATTCCGAAGTCACAAAAATAAGAAATACCTCAGGTTACAGTTGATGCAAAATATGTGATGTGATGTAATGTGTAGACAGCAAATGGTTATAATCATACGTCGCAAACCCGAGGCTATGATTTCAGCCGTTTTCTCGAATAGGTTACTGACTAACCTTTCTTCGAAATTATAACGCTTTTTTACTCCAGGGGATTTAGAATCCAACTTCAAATCTATAATCAACCATCAACATCTTTGGCATCTATAAGCAATATTTACCATTACAAAAATGTCAAGACAGCACTTCAAGCCAACCTAACGCTTTTAACTTTGCAATTTGGTCTCTTATGTTTTCAACCAGCTTCTTCCATTTGACCTTATCAATGTAGATCGTCTCTAATTATCAATTATTGTGCAGTTACCTATTGGCTTGATTCTTTGGCGTTTCGTAGAAGTGCTAGATCTCTTAGTGTTTTCTACCGCGTAAATCATGGCGAATTCTATAAGGATTTTTTGTTTTGTTTATCGCCGCTAAGTTTCACCTTCGGACATTGCGTCAGAGCTATGGTATTATGATATGATATGGTATGGTATTATAGTATTATCCTTCACCCTAAGGTTGTCTGGCAGAGATCGCTTTGAAGCGATAAGACCGCCTTTGTAGTTAAATATTATAAGTGAAAGAGTGTGTGTTATTAATGTAAATTTTGGTGCATAATAAAGTGTATTCATTCATTCATTCATTCCATCACATCGTGTAGTGGTCCACTATCTTACGAACGACACTTAATTTACCTCACTTTTGTGAAACTGGTTACCAAGGGCTGTATTTTTAAACCATAAAAAAAGGGTGTACGCATTCTTTAAATGTCGACAATGCGTCTGTGATACTCCTGGTTTTAGGAGTGTGAAGTGACTGGTGTTGATCACTTTGCATCACGTGACCTGATTGCCTGTTTGCTTCCTCTGCTAAAAAATCCATTTCTGGTCTGCCTTTTTACACTGATTATTTTTAAAATAAGAAATCGCCCTGAACAAACCATAATCTATTTACAACCCAGAAAAAATCAATTTCATATTCTTATCTCAAAAATATGCTTTAAAATATCATGGAAAATTTGAAGCGAAAAATAACTTTCCTTGCCAAGTTATTCCAGATTTCTGACATAATATAAAGTGTTTCTGGTGTCCATAAATCTTCTACAATGATCACATTGAGAAAACAGTCATTCATTTCCTGTCACGTCGAGAGCTCCATTTTACGTTTCGAAAATCGCGTAGGGAACTGTATAATTGATAGGAATTATCTATTTGGAGTAATTAACTCTTTTATTGACTGAAACATAAAAAAGAGGATCGTGTTTAGAAACTATGTATGTGTGTTTGTTCTTGTATGGGACTGTTTACATTCAACCTCTGGATCAGTTTAACCATAAGGTAATCGACTATTATAAACTTGTGTCACTGAAGACAAGGCAAATATTAAAATTCAAAATGGCGGCCACTAGACAAAAAATTGTAGACGTCAAACAAGTAGCAGACTCTACTGATGAGATATAATAGTCGCTAACAGTCAGAATCCTGTTTCATCGATATTTTGCAGCCCCCAATCTACTCTTCTTCAGCTTCTCTCTACAGCTACTCTTCCTTCCAATATGGAATACTATAATGAGACGTAAGCGTCTAATCGTCTACATTTATGCCATGTTCTTCAAATATCTTGAGTAATATAAACAATTCGTTATTAAAAAAAAAATTAAAGTCAATAGCCGCTTTTTAAATATTCGGTACATTTTATTTACCCATGATGTGGCAGTAGGAATATACAGGGTTACTTTGATAGGACCGGCGAAATTTTAATCCAAAGGGGTGAAGGCTAAATGGCAATGCGTTTTAAATATTATTGCCAAATTGTAATATTTACTTTTTTATGATATTGGAAGGCAAAGAAGCTGATGGATTTCCTGATGGTAAGCAATTTACGCCGCCTAGAGACACTAAAGATGGAAATGGTGCGCTGCCAACCTGAGGCCGGGATGTCAGGCCCCGAGCAAAAGTAAATTAACCGGCTACCTTACCCTCCGAACCGGAACACGTCATGACGTTATGGCGGCAGGAATAGGTAAGGCGGTGGTACCAATCCGGAAGTGTCGCTGCGAAACTCTACCACCTAGTCAGATGTCACGGTGCTTGTGACGGTAAGCCTATGCTCGCATTTTTACGAGCTGCCTGGCAGGAAGGCAGATGGTCTATTCTAAGAAGCCCGGACTAACACGGGGAAATTATCAACATTAATTTAAAAAAGTCCTCAACTTGTGATACTCTGTCATACCTAGTACGAGTCATGACATAACCAGCCTGCGAAAGCGGCTGTGGTTAGTGCATCTTGTATTTTGATTTGGATAAAATTATGAATTGTTTTTTATAAATTTTTAATCACTATGAAACAGGAAAGTGTTATTGATTCCAAATCGTTTATCAAAATTTGGCTGGTACTTTAAATGTCACCCTGTATATAGTGATACTACCAATACAGAAGAGCAGCTGCACAATACTCTACCAAATAGTAAATCTTACCAAGAACTGACGACAGAGCCTATACAATGTTTAATTCTAACTATCTGACAGGTCTATACGCAGTAAATCGAATTCCTTACTTTTCCGCGCTGTGAGTTCTCTCCTGAACGTGTTTTGGGAAATTCGTACGTAGAATGTATAATTAATTTCTTAATACAAAGACTAACTTAAAGTTTTGTATTAAGTAGCATTCACTAACTTCTCCCATACTAATAGGTATCTGCGATATCATTTTAATTAAAGATAATATCTCAGTATTTGTTTAACTCCACTTATACTTGTTTGTTATTGAATGTTTTTTTGTCATTGTGTCTGTTTGTGTTTTGGTCTAACGGTCTAGTGTTGGACTTTAGCTGGAAGTTCAAGAATACCCGGGCCAGATTCTCAGGTCGAGCAACAATAGAATGTATTTTTACGATTGTCTAATTATTAACGACGTTGTCCAGGAAAGGACTAGTTCTCGGTTGGCGATAGGCTTACCACCTACTGTATTGTACGTATTAGCAACTTCGGCTAATTGTGGGTTATTTATAACTTAATTAAATTTTTAAAGATATATGAGTGAAGATACTTTTTGTTTGAATGATTTTAATAAAATATTGTTAGTATCTTCACGCCCATATCCCCGAAGACGTAGGCAGAGGCTCAACCAGGGCACACACGACTAGCCGAAGATACTAAGTCCCACAATGTGATAGGTGGCAAGCAACCGGGCACATATCCTATCCCGAGCAACATTTTTTTTATTAGAAAATTGGAAAAACCGAATTTTCTTTTTGTTGCCCGATCTGGGATTCGAACCCGGGACCTCAGGCAATCAATTCCAACAACTGAACCGCTAGACCACAGAGGCGATAAAATATTGTTAAATAGCTTAATTTTTATTATTAAAAAAAATAATTTTAAATTGGCACTCTCTAATCACCAACTATACCACAACCGTTTTATTTATAAACACGGAGTAAAGTACACCAGGGTTCAACCTGGTATCATAGTCTTTATTACAATGTAATACAGATTATAGTAGCAACTTAATTTTACTCCTACCTTATTCCATGTTTATTAAAAAGACGGCAAGAGTTTAGACCTGAAGATATGATAATTATGATACAAACGTGTTGGATAAAATTCAGCTTTATATTAAAAAGGTTTGTTTTCGTTACTTGGTGAGTCGATTTCGTTATTTTTTCCACACCTCGAACAAGAATGTACGTGCTTCAGAAGAATACTACGTGAAATGTTTAATAAATATAAAATTAAAGAGTCTTATTTTTTTAGAAGTTGTATATAAATAAGGCATACCAACTATCTAAATATGTTTAGGAGTAAAGTATCTTCACGCTCATATCCCCGAAGAGGTAGGCAGAGGTACAACCAAGGCACCCACGACTAGCCGAAGACACTAAGTCCCACAAAATGTGATTGGTGGCAAGCCTATCGCCGATCGGGCACATTTCCAATCCCGACCAACTTTTTTTTTATTAGAAAATTGGAAAAATCCAATTTTCTTTTTGTTGGCCGACCCGGGATTCGAACCCGGGACCTCATGCAGTCAAGTCCAACACCCGGACCGCTAGACCACAGAGGCGATCTCGAGGCGGCGATGTATAGGAGTACTGTTTAAATTATGCGCTTGGGCTAAATTCGTCAAGCTTCTGAAATCCGATTGTATTTCAAAGATATCTATATATAGAGTTGTTACTACATAATTAATCATTTCGCTTAAATTTAAATTAGCTCAGCCTATTCCAAAATAAAAATGTATAAAGTGTAAAAAGTGTAAAGTCGAAGCGCAAAATTTAAATAGTTGTACTATAAGTAAGTATCTTCACCACCGTATTCCAGAAGAGGTAGGCAAAGGTTCAACCAGGGCATCTACAATCATCCAGATTAACTTAGTCCCATAATGTGATAGCCACCTTTCGCCAACTAGGCACTGATCCAACCCCAAAGCAAAGTTGCTTTTATTAGAAAATTGAACAAACTCATTTTTTATTGCTCAATCTAAGAATCGAACCCATTACTTCATAAAATTAAGTGCAGTACCGCACCGCTAGATTACACAGACAATGTTCCAACAAATAGTGGGTACAAAAACATAATTTTGAAAGAATACACGTAAATACATTTCGCCTCTGTGGTCTAGCGGTCCAGGTGTTGGACTTCACTTTATAAGATTCCGGGCTCAATTCTCGGGACAGTCAACAAGAAGTAAATGTTGTTTTTCTGATTTAAAAAATATTACTCGGGATTAGATGTGTGCCCGGTTGGCGATAGACTTGCCATCTATCACATTCTGGCACTTAGTGTCTTCGGCTAGTCGTGGGTGCCCTCATTGTGCCCTTTATACCAGTCGCCTGTAAATGTTTCTAATTTAATGTTTGTATGTTTTGTCCTTTGCTTAATAAGTTTCCCAAATCTGATACCGATGATAGGAAAAATTATTTTTTTTTTAAAACGCATCTCCAAATACGTTAATAATTTGCAATATTTGAATCGAATCTGTAGTCTTGTGATTCGTTGTTGTAATTGACATGAGTCCTCAGGTTCAATTTCCGATTGAGTTTAATCAATTTTTTTTAAATAACGTTGCCCAGAAAAGCCGGTTGATATGCACCTATCGCAATGTTAAGAACTTTCAGATTTCCCCCGTGTTGGTCCGAGTTTCCCCCGTGTTGGTCCTGGTTCCTTTGCAGAATAGACCATCTGCCTTCCTGCCAGGCAGCTCATAAAAGGCGAGCATAGGCTTACTGTCACTAAGACCGTGACATACTACTAGGTGGTAGAGTTTCGCAGCGACTCGCCCGGATTGGTACCACCGCCTTACCTATTCCTGCCGCCATAACGTTATGACGTGTTCCGGTTTGGAGGGTAAGGTAGCCGGTAAACGTACTTTTGCTCGAGGCTTAAGGCTGAGCTTTGCTCAGATTGGCAATGCACCATTATCACCCTTGGTGGCTCTAGGCGGCGTGAATTTCTTACCATCAGGAAATCCGTCTGCTTATTTTACCTTCCAATATCATAAAAAAAAAGATAGTCGTTGGTTTTATCTCAGCTTAAATTTACCGGTGTGCGGGCGTGAAGATACGCACCTTTTTAACATTTCTGAAGACTTTTCACAAAATATATTACTTAGTCTAATAATCTGTGTCCCCAGATAGTATATTAATCTGTCTTCAATATGACACCAGGTGATAAATTATTCCGAATGACGAGAGGATCCCATTTCTTAAAAAAATATCATTTGTCAATCCTGTCAGATGACGGGCGTATCAGAAATTTCACATTTTTATTCCTAAAAGAAAGGTAAATCAGGATTTTACCTTCGACGTCAAAACGAGGGTTGGAAACTTCACGCGCATGAAATTGTACGTAGTGAAAAGTGTTTATCATTATAGATTAACCGCATCGCTTGGATTCGATTTTCGAAGGCGATCAAGCATTTGTGTAATAAAAATTGTCTGTATTTACGGGTCTGGGTGTTTGTTAAAATTTATTATGATATGTCATAAGACAATCGAAATCGTCATTAAGGACTATCGCCTAGAATGGAACACGACAATGGCAAGCACTGTCGTTATGGTATCAGGCGTAGTTAAGGACACTTACCAATCCAGGAAAGCTACTGCATAGCACTCTGCGACCAAGTGAAACACAAAATTATGAAAAATATGTATTCAAGAAAAATTAAATAATTAAATATCATAATCTCAAAGCAAGCAAATTATATGATTGTGTTGTGGGTGTTACTCACCGATACTCATAGATATATTTTAATAGATGCCAGCATAAATCCTATTAATATTATAAATGCAAAAGTTTGTATGTTTGTTTGTTACTCCTTCACGCAAAAACTGCAGAACCAATTTCATCAAATGCGGCACATACATAGATAGTAACTTGGATTAACACATAGGATAGTTTCTGTCCCAAAACAATGTTCCTGTGGAACCATGCGATCTAGTCGAGAACAATACCCCGGCAGCGCATTTGGTCATGGGTCAAGTTTTTTTTATATTTGATGAAACAAAACAAACAAATTAATGAAATTAATGGGATCAAGATCGTAATACATGTTGCCTAAAAACAACCAATAGGATAACTGTGTGTAGACAATTAGACACTTGGATATTAAATCTCTTTTACGCAATAGGTTTATTTAGTACTCTGCTTTTTTAAGTGCAATACGACAATGGCTATAATAAAAATGGTACTGATCCTACCAACACGTTACAATTCTGCTATTAAAATTCCACGTCCACTTGAGGGCGATGGCGTCATCACTTCCTCATGTAATCCCTTTTCCGCAACAAATCACAATAACTAATAAAACATTGCCCAATCCGTGTTGAACATTCAGTGCTATTAAATCCTTCAAACATGATCCTCTTTATAGCAAAGGGATGACAAGATACAAATTCTGATTCGATATCTTTTCTATTTATCTAGTCCTCCCTTCTAAGTCATAAAAAAGACACAAACTAAGTTTTGTTTATATTCCGTTATTTCGTTAGAATGGTCATGAATTAGATATATCCCTTTATACCAGGGGTTCTCAAACTATGTTCCGCGACCCCTACTCAACTCCGTTGCTACAAGTTATGTTACATATTTACATTTTTTATTACAATATTTTTAACAATCTAACATTCGTTACTTAAAATGTGTACCAAAAATGTTAAATTTATTATGTAGCCTATAATTTCATTAACAATAAATAATAAATTAGAAAATGATATACTTACCAACAATAAAAATTATGACATGATATTTATTAGAACTAAATTTAATCTGTTCAAAACATTACAAAAAGAAATACGATACTTTTCAAAAATACGGTAGATAGATATGGTATATTTTTGCAATAATGCAGGTTTATAATAAAGCTGTGACAGTGTTACAATAATGGTGAAGTCAGGAGTCAGAAGCAAAACTTTTTTTGGTACAGGAATCCAAACAGGCAAATGGATTTCCTGATAATGACAGATATTGATAGTGCTGAAAATTTACTTTGATTGAGTTGTCGCAGAAATCAGTTTACCGACTACCAGCTATACTAACAGAAAGTACCCACTAGGGGAATAAACCAGTTATCTATCTATATTTCTACCAGCGGTTGACTAAATTATACCATCCCTAAACAATTTAAAACTGGTAATTATAAAACATTAGCATAAAAGTCAAGACATTAAAAAGTTTGGGAACCTCAGCTTTATACAAAAGATAGCAGACGCCAATACCTATCCCTGTGAAATCCATTAGTCAACTTTACGAGGCTGATTCGGTGATACGATATCTGATCTGTGTTACTCAAATTGGCTTCCTATTACAAGTTTACCTATTTTGTTTTCTTTATCTTATATATAAAATTCTCGTATCACAATGTTCGTTCCCGTACTCCTCCGAAACGGCTTGACCGATTCTCATGAAATTTTGTGAGCATATTGAGTAGGTCTGAGAATAGGCCAACATACATTTTTCATACCCCTAAGTGATAAGGGTGACTCATCCCATTTTTTTATAAAATCACATAAAAAAATAGCAGAACAACGTCTGCCGGGTCAGCTAGTTATGATATACTTGCTGTTTCCTGTGGTTTTGTCAGTGTAGTTTTAGGTTATAAGACAGCGATGAAGCACTCAGCTCTTCTTTCCAGCTGAAGCAGGAAAATCATAGCAAGAAATAGTTTGATATTATAGGTGCCTCGCTACCTTAGAACCGGGTTCTTAGACCGATTAAGATGATTATATAAAGCTAGTAATGTTGGTCGACCTCCCACCTGGTGGACTGATGATCTGGTCAAAGTCGCGGGGAGTTGCTGGATACAAGCGGCTGGTGACCGTGACTTGTGGCGCTCTTTGGAGAAGGTCTATGTCTAGCAGTGGACATCCTCGGGCTGATGATGATGATAAAGCTACTGGCTAGTAACCTTTTCGGACCTGAAGATCACACTATCAGAACGGCGCCAGGAATAACTAAGGAGATAAATGCCTACCTTGACAAGTTAAACAGCACTTTACTTCCATTCGAAAAGGTTATTGTTAATATCTTTAATTTTTAAATGTTTTTGAGCAGTCTAGATTGTCTGTTTATTTATTAATCTACTAGCTGGTCTGCTGAACTTCATTTCACCTGCAGTTTGTATGGTAATTAAAGTGTTTTTTAGTTTGCTCACTGTCGAACGGGATAAAAAGTATCCTCCTTCGGGATCTAAGTTACCTTCTCATCAATTTTTATCCAAATCGGTTCAGTTTTTTTTGAGTTTTAAATATACGAATACAACTTTCTTTTACTTATATAGATATTTTAATGGAATTTAAATTAATTAAAGCCAGTACATTATGAAGGTAAGTCGAACACCTGGACCGCTAGACTAAATCACCATTGTTGGACTTAATGTCTTCGCTTAGGCGTGGGTGCACTGGAAGTGTCTCAGGCTACGTCTTCGGGGATATGAGTGTGAAGATACTTTTTTTAAAATTTATCAAAATTGTTTCTATCGTTTTGACCTACATTATTAACTTAAAAAAATATAATTCATTTAAAAGCCACCAACGAATTTCTCATACATACATTACTTTTATGAGCAAACTAGGAAGGAAACAATATTGAAATAAAAAAATTGGAACGTAGGGAAAAGGGTGATTTAAATAAGGTTAGATAAAAAGGGAGTTTTTGCTACCTGCGGCAATGATTTATAATACTGCGACATTTATCGAGGAGAAAGAAAAAAGATTTATTATGCCAATATCTTTTCTTGGGCTTGCATCTTATTTCCTAGTGATAAAATTAGAATTATTTATTAAAGATAGAATTAAGCGCTACATTTGTTTAAGGGTAGTTGATGCCCTCAGCTTTTTCCAGATTTTAAAGCTCTTAGAGTTTGGAATATGGAATGGAATATGATATGTAACATAAAACTTATGTGTAACATAGCTAAAAAACATCTCAATCACGTAAGCTTTCAAGCGACAACATCTGCATCGGAATCGGTACATCCGTTCAAAAGTTATGATGCTACAGACTACATGTCGATGTCCCAATGTCTTGTGTTGGTTCGGGTGTAGTGAGTAAAATAGACCATCTGCCTCTCTGCCAGGCATTTCGTAAGAGGCGAGCACTTGTTAAATACTGGTTATCACTAACAAGACCACTGCTAGTGCTAGCAGCATCTTGCCCGGGTAGGGATCTACCGCCTTATTTATTCCTGCCGCCATAATGACTGTAATGTTCCAGCTCGAAAGGTAGACACCGATAGACTTTAACAATAGGCCTTACACAAGACAGCGACGCATCTATAGGCCGTGGTCATCTTTGACCATCAGAAGAGCTGTTTGCTTGTTCGCTATCCTATCACCTAAAAAAATCACACTTCTTTTTCCGTCCATGGTAAAAAAAACAATATGGTAAAACACGCAAAAACTCCAGATATCGTTGTTTTGTATTTCGTCATGCCTTTTGTATAATATCTAAAATAAATAGTTTTTATAATAAATTAGGTAAAGGTTATAGGTAAAGATATACCACCTTGGTTCACTATAATTTATTATCTTACAACAATTAAATTTACTCGACTGTTCCACTGACAGGCGATGGGGTCATTACATCTCTTCGCCAAACGTTTTTCATCACGTATTAAAGAAAGCGTTATTACAAATTTATTTTCGAGTTGATTACGTTCATGAAAGGTTCATGAAAGGCTTTTGCAAGAATTTCAAGTTTGAAATCACACAGTAGTTTTTCAGTACAACGTATGAGCATCCTCAAAGAGTACTTCCACTAATGAAACGACGAAATGCTCTAGAACTCTGCAAACAGCTTTGGGCGCTCGCGACGGAAGGCTGAAATTAAAATATAGACGCCAACATTACGGACTTAAACATATAATGATACCAACTTAAGAGCTACGATAGGAGAAATCTTTTGTGTCCTTTTTGGCGTTTTACGGGCTGTAAGGATTCCATGTTTAAATTCTGGACAGGCTGTAAGTCCTGCCAGATTACTTTAATAAGTAAAGTATAGAGATGATGATAAAAAAAAATACTTGTAATTGAATAAAGAATACTAGTGGTCGCCCATTTTAATATTTTAATATCCGAAATTTAATATCTTGTTGATAATAACGCCATCTTCATTTCTCAAGACCAACTACTTTGTTTCCTGAATAGTTAGTGCGCCGTCTGTGATCTTTATCGTCGACATCAATATATTTGTTTGTGTGTCTCAAATGTATGGTAGTGTGGGAAATGTTTTAATTTAATTATTTATTGATTTAATACACTTTATAAGCATTATTACTGAAAAATATTAGCGTTCTGCACTTCTCTTACATATAAACTATAAGTGTGTCAAATTTTATGCTCCTGCGATCGCGCAATTTTCGTAAAATGGGGTCCAAAGTTTTGGCATGACGTATTTATATATAGATTCATTTCGTCTCAGAATTGAAAAAATTGTATGGCCAGCGGACACTAAAATTATGACCTGTTAACTATTGAGTCGGTTTAATGTTCATAATGATTTGTGGTAAAATTGAATTGATTAAAAATACTAACATAGATTTTATGATGACTACTAACAAAACTTGGACTT
>NJDC01003308.1:26901-37041 GCA_002245475.1 Calephelis virginiensis
CTCCGGGGTCCGACAGCAAACAGCTTTGGAAGATGGAGATGCAAGTCGGAAATTAAAACATAGGTACCTATGCTATGCTAATAGCAAAATGTTTTGAGCTTTTTCCGTCACACACAACTACAAATAAACATGTAGGCTTTGTAGAAATTACACATCATGTATTTCATACATATAGGGGTTGCCTTGTTTTGCATCCTCTTAGTGTGCATCCTCCTACCTCCATAACGGCAATAATTGTCATTGTTATTTCCTGTATGATAAAACATCAGTTAAATTAAGACAAGAAACCAAACATTGCAGTACTTACTTGGAATCTTTTAACTGCCGACGTTAAAAAGGAAAGCTGATATGATCACGTGGTTCTTAATTGCATAATGCAAAAGTATTAACAGGGATTGTTAATATCTTTAATTTAATTTTTGTGCTATTTATGTTACAAGGTAGCGAACAAGCAATCTCTTCTCGTGATGGTAAAAGGCAATCGTGTTTTACCATCACAAGGTTCTGTTACTGGTGTTTGGTTTGATGTTACCGGTGCGTTTTTATCTTATGGCTGGGTAGATTAGTTGAGCAAGTCTATCGGCTATACCAATGGATGAATCATTGCTGATTCTATGGTGATAGGAATAAAATATATTGATTGGATCTGACGTAATGGCGACAAGAATAGATAATAGTAATAATAATAACAATATTACTAAATAATAAAGAATAATATCTCTAAACATTTATCATAGATATTTTTTATAGATATAGAATAGATATTCTGAATCAAATTTGAATCTTGGGACTTGATCCGAAATTTACCACCTATATATTTCTTTTTATGCCATTGAAAAACAAACAACTAGATGGGTTTCTCGACGGCAAGAAATAAACGCTATAAGCACCAAAAGTGGTAATGGTGCGTTGCTAATAAAAGGTAGGAGTGTTAAGTAATTTTGGGTTGAGTAACGGACAACGGACAACCGATCGCTAGACCACAGAGACGAAATTTACCAAATAAAATACTGGCGATAACCAATATTAACCAGTCGCACCAATCTGGATTATTCCTGACAAAAGTCCAACACCTAGATTGCCTATACAAAAGCTCCATTTGTTCACGTTAATTTTAACCCTGCAAATAGAAGTGTTCACATCAAAGCGTTTTGTCCTCTAATGACGTAGCAGTTAAACTGTTTTGTGTCGGCATCCGCAGAATTTAGTCTCCGAGAATACTTTATAAGCCTTTTCTACCTTTGATATTTCCTGGAGCTTTTTCATAAGCACAACTTTAAAAATATCATTAAAAGTTTTTGCTTGCTTTCTCATAATAGCTGTTGTTAGTGACTTTGTCGACGTGTTTTATTTAGCTATCCTGTGGATACTCATTAAGATAACCGAACCAAAATTAGCCCATGTCCTTTAAGCTAAGATCTATTTCTATGTTGAAAACATCGAAATCAGTTCAGCCCTCTTAACGTAACAGAAGGGCACTAAATAAAAAAATGAACTCGTACTTGTATTTATAGTGTCAATTTGCTCAATTATAGTTAATCTTGTTACTTAGTTTTGTCGACTCGGGCTCGATTCCCGACGTATTTTCATGGATTATACGTATTATTATATATGGATCTGTTTATTAAATCTATTATCTCTTTAAGTATTACTATGAATTAATATCATAGACTAAAACCCAACATAAGTTTGTAGTTGTTTTAATATGGTTCTATTGTCGAGAGTCTCCAGAGCCAGCGTGTTTGTATGAACGGGTTTTGAATGTGGAGGAACGTAGAATGGTCTGCAAGGATCGTCAGATTTGACATTCGATACTCTCTGCCTACACCGTAAGGGACTTGGCGTGAAGATATGTATGTAATACGATGTTAGAATTAATTCCTGAGTTTGGTGTAGTAGCATAAAACAAAGACAAACTAACAAACTTTTGCATTTATAATATTAGTATCGATAACGTACCTGAGTGAAAGTTTGCTGAAAATTTACTACATATTGGGTCATTTAGTTAATTTTGCTTCTCATGTTTATTTTATGCCTTATTTAGTAGTGATAGTATGGAGAACTAGACCAAAATATTGCCGCAAAGTAAATACCAATACCGCCACTGAATATATTATTCGACAAAAATAACGTACTATGAAAACTTTAGCTTGAATTTATTATATTTTTGAGCAATTTCATTTATACTTAACTAGCTTTAACCCGCAGTTTTGCCTGCATTTGTTTTATTAGAAAAGTATGCAATATTTCTTTAATACCTGCAAGAATATGTCAACATGATTATGATGATTGGGTGAGTAGTTTTAATGTGGTGTTACACTTTCATGCGAAAATTAGTTACCCAATCGTCATGAAACATTAAGAGTAACTTAGAATACTTTTTTTTATAAAAGTATCTGACAATTGATATCGACTTCATGAGGTCTTGAGTTCGACTCCCGGTCGGCCAAAAAAAATTAATTTCTTCAATTTTCTGAAACAAACAACGTTGCTTGGATTGGACAAGTGCCCGGTTGTCGATATATTTGCCACCTTTCGCATTGTTGCTAAGTATCTTAGTCTAGTCGTCGGTGCTCAGGTTGTACTTTTGCTTATTTCTTCAGAGATAGGAACGTAAATATACTTTTTTTATAAAAACCAATGTATTCATTTTTGTTCATGTATAGTATTAGTTTTTTTCCATATTTTTAAATTTTAATCTATTTATTTTTCAAAACATATAATCGCCTCTGTGGTCTAGCAGTCCGGGTGTTGGACTTGACTGCATGAGGTCCCGGGTTTGAATCCCGGGTCGACCAACAAAAAGAAAATTGGATTTTTCAAATTTTCTAATAAAAAAATGTTGTTCGGGATTGGAAATGTGCCCGGTTGGCGATAAGGCTTGCCACCTATCACACTGTGGGACTTAGTGTCTTCGGCTAGTCGTGGGTGCCTTGTTACCTCTGCCTACCTATTCGGGGATATGGGCGTGAAGATACTTTTTTTTTAAAAAACATATCAAAATCGTATTTCTTGATCAATCAAACAATTCTCTGTCTACCTCTTAAGTAACTTGAGTTGAAGATATTTGTACATATACATGTTTATGTATATTGACGCTAAATAATAATCAAAACAACATAGAAAACATTGAGAGAGTGTACGCTAAAAACCCTAAAAATCGTTAGAAATATATTCACTGGAAACACGTGAACGAATCACAATAAAATCTAAAAAAATAACGAACGCTTTCCAATCAAAAACTCTTTATTCAATCCAATATCCAATGTAATATTTCGAAAAAATGTTGCTAGGGTAGATCAAATAACATTTTTATTACCTTAATATAATTGATCAATTAATAAAAATAAATGTGTAAGTAAATTAAAAGCAAAACGTGTCTTTAGAAAAAGCTTTTATTTAAAGGCTTTAAAAAGAGGAAAATATTTTTTTTCTTGAAAAATATTGACTATAAACTTACGACCTCATTATTTACAAGTTATGTCATCATCAAAGCTTGTCGCGCGATTTTCTTGTGTAATTATACTAGTACCTATTTATTGATGTCTGTAAAATCTTCTAAGTTAAAATTAATAAAATTTCAATTTAATTTAATATTGATATTTGCGACAAGCTTTTATGATCACATAAGCTGTGTATAATGAGGTTGTAAGTTCATAGTCAATATTTAAAAAAAAAAATATTTTCCTCTTTTTAAAGCCTTTAAAAAGAAGCTTTCTTAAAAACATTTTTTTGCTTTAAATTTATTTTACACTTAAGTTATCGCTGGCTAAGCTTCTTAGCCTGTTCATATCATTCAGCGTTTGCCGGTTAATTTTTCACAATCCAGCTCTTCAACAAGCTTATCATTTACACTATTTGTTGACCCTCCCAGAGCTCCTTTAGAAGGTTAAGAGCTAATATACAACGGAGTATGCCTAGGTTCCCTGAGGTGGTACGTTCATGACATCATATTACGCCCCAGTGCCACTCAGCCCTCTGCATGGCCTTGGGTGTTTGGACAAAGGACATTATTTAAGGACAAGCAGACATTAATGGCACTAATGTCTGCCTACTTGTGCCTGACAAAACACAGTTCCCGGTTTGATTTTAAAATTGTCCTTCTCCTAGACAGGTTGCAGACCAATGCTGTCCCGTTAAAACACACAAACCAAAGTTAATCAATCGATGTTACAGGCTTCAAAAACCTTTTTAACAATTTGTTTCCCAGCGGACCCTTTCAAAAGTTTGCTATATTGGATTTAAAGTAATGTCACATTTTTTTCTAATTACTTAATACGCATACTGTAGAAATGGACTGGAATGGAACTATAGTGAATGGTCCACCATACGGTATTTAGAATGACGTCATATTATTTCTCGAGTTGTTCTCAACGATCCCTTTCATTTGATACCCATGTTGTAGAAGTGCATTAATAATAACTATTGCGCTAATTTGGTCCACCGTATTACATTGTAAACGATGTCACACTATTTTTCGAGTTGGTCTCAATGAGCTCTTTTATTAAATACCCATATTGTAGAAGTGCTTCAAAAATAACTATTCCGCTAACTTGGATGGTCCGCCATATTGGATTGAAAATGATGTAAGCTTAAATTTCGAGTTGTTCTCAACGAGTCCTTTCATTTGATACAAATATTGTAGAAGTGCATTAAAAATAGCAATTCAGCCATCTTGGATGGTCCACCATATTAGATTTTGAATGTCGTCACATTATTTTTCGAGTTGCTTCAACAAGTCCTATCATGTGATAGCCATACTGTAGAAGTGCATAAAATAACTATTCCGCTAACTTGGATGGGCCGACATATTGGATTGAGAATATGTCAACTCGATTTTCGAGTTTCTTTCAAAGGGTCCTTTCATTCGAAACAAATATTGTAGAAGTGCATTAAAATAGCAATTCAGCCATCTTGGGTGGTCCGCCATATTGGATTTAGAATGTCGTCTCATTATTTTTCGAGTGCCTCTCAACGAGTCCATCATTTGGTACCCATATTGCAGAAGTACATAAAATGACTATTCGGCTATGTTGGACGGTTCGCCATATTGGATTTAGAATGACATCACTTTGTTTTTCGAGTTGATCTCAACCAGTCCTTGCATTTGATACGCATATTGTAGGAGTGCATAAAAAATAACTTTACCGCCATCTTGGATGGTTTATCATATTGGATTAAGAATGACGTCACATTATTTTTCGAGTTGCTCTCCTTTCATTTGATACTCTTACTGTAGAAATGCATTAAAAATAACTATTCTGCTATTTTAGATTGTCCGCCATATTGGATTTAGATTGACGTCACGTATTATATCATGCATTGTCATCCAAACTTAACGTGTATAAAAAATTGCAGCTCAAGCGGTTGAAGATATCTGCTTCCAAATTGAGTTCAAAGATTCCACTCGAACTAACATACATACATTGCAAGTTAAAAAAATATATAAAATAAAAAAAAAAGCTTTTAAAATGTATTTTGACTGGTCATCGAATTACGCTTAAACGGATGGACCAATTTTGATAATTAGAAAATAATGAATATTACTGATGTGTTAGTTATTATTAGGAAATGGGAAAACGGTACTTCTTTTTTTATTTCTCATTACTATGTATACTTTTTATTTATCATTCAAACAGTTAACAGTCGTTAATGCTAAGTGGTACAAAGTTTGTCAGGTCGGCTAGTGAACAATAAAACTACTGTATTCATCAAAGGAGCCCATCTGTAACAAAGAAAATCTTATAATTTAAGTAAAATAGCACCAACGGTACTTTCAGATTATGTTGCTTTCTGATGGTAAAATACATCTTTAATATGAGAAGCAAACTTAAACAATGCCTTGCGCTTCTAAAAAGGTGTAAATAAACACGAACTCACCTAATAAGACTATTTCTATAAATGACACATTGTTCAACGTATGTAAGGCGATGAACTTCTTCAATAACAGAAACTTAAGCTGTGTACATACTGACATTTATATAATCAGAATCATTATTACAAAACTATTCGTACGTTTCCACACACTGCTATAAGGGTTTTCACCCACATTTTGTTGATGCTCGGGTATCTACAACTGTTTGATTTGCACAAACTTTATTAATACGAACGTTGAAACTTTATAACAGCCTCTCCCTTTCCACATTTTCATGGAGCTATAACTTGTATTATTTTAAAAGGAGCATAAATAAACTTTTCAGAAGTCCCATTGCAATTTAATGTTTATGTTGTGTCTCTGGGAAGTGGTGTTATTATTATTTTTTATGTATAAAAGGAATCGTCTTATAAAAGGAGGTTTTTCAATTTTTGTCATCTCTGTAACGAATGTAAAATTTGCAACAAAGCTTTGTAACAGAGACGTTAAGCAATACAAATACATACACGAGGTCTAAGATTTTTTTTATAAATCGATACGATACCTTTTATTTCTAAATAATAAGAGACTATCTCCTAAATAATGGTTCTTCATCTTGAGTAAAGAACAATTATTTAGGAAATAGTTTAAGAGAAGAGCTTGTTTGGCAAAATGTTTGTAACTTAGGACATTGTGGGACTACTTACCTTCGGTCAGTGGGTGAACTGGTTGTACCTCTGTCTTCTTCTTCGGGTATACGGATTGGACAAATTTACTTCCTTATTCTCTTAAAAGTAGATTTTGGCAATATTACCAATTATTTTGATTATGATTGTATGTATTATGAAATGTACGATGTATGACATCTGAACACAGCCTTATATTTACAGAGGCGTTAAGCGACACGAATAAGCCTAATAAGATTATTTCTATAAATAGACACAATATTTGTCTTGCGGGGTTCTGAGAGACAAATGTGACGATGAACTCTAATAAAACATACAAAGGTATTTTGTAAGAATACAGAAATCTAAGTAATGTAAAATAGAAAGCATTTATGTTGACATTAAAAATAAATTTCTATATACTTTTATAGAATATTAATAGCATTTTTCAAAAATTATTCCGAAATTTTAGGCTTCTTCCATTCAAATTTACCGAATGTTCTACAACTCGTACGAATCAACTGCCCACTCCGCTGGAATCGGACCCCTTTCCCGCTGTCCCGCGCGACGCCCCGCATTCGCCGCAAGAGCTCAGTAGCGTTAAATATCATCTTTGTTACCATTATTAAATCGATCTTTTATCAACATAAAAAAAATGATAAGTTATCATTTTTCATTTCATTCAACTTTCATTCAATTATCGACACATTGACGTCATCGTCACAGTGCGAGGTTCATAATTAAACGGGTTGTTCCTTCTAAACTGAAACACGACAGTTACGAGCAATGTAGTTACGACGGCAAAAGAAGATAAGGCAGTGAAACCAGTCCATTATCGCCTACGTAGTCTAGCGATCCAGGTGTTGGACTTGACTTCATAAGTTCCCGGATACGATCCCAGGGTCAGGCAACGGAAGATGTGCTTTTTTAATTTTCTAATAAAAAAAACTTCTATATATACACGCGGTTAGGTATAGGCATTTTGCCTCGGATTATATACGAGCCTGGTTGGCGATAGGCTTGCCACCTATCACATTATGGGATTTGTCTTCGGCTAGTCGTGGGAGCTCTGGTTGTGTCTAGATCATAGGGGATATTATGGGCGTGAAGATACACTAGTCCGAGTGGGTAATTTCAACTAGCAGGAATTCAGCACTAATATCATACGCTTAATCATACTACAAACTCATTGCAACACTGCCTTATTGCGACGTTATTGAAGCGTTAAACTACACAAGGACACGTAATAAGATAATTCCCATAAATAGGCACAGTATTTGTCTTACGAGGTACGTAAGAGGCAATTATGGCGATGAACTCTTATTATAACAAAAACAAAGCTATAATTTTCGCAGCATATTTGGACCAAATACATTTTGGGAGATAGAAAGTGAACCGACAAAAACAGTAATAACCGAAGATATCGAGAACAAGAAGTTGAAGAAACTCATTAATTGGCTTTGAATGATGCCTAAAGTAGCTTTTACCCTGACTACTTTTTGCTATTGAAGGTTTCGCTCTAATATCATTTCAGGTACTAAAACCAACAAATATGCAAAAACTTCTATGACTGTTTTTTGAAGGAAAAACTTCTTTAGTACTTTTAGTGAAGGCTAAAAAATATTTAATCCTCGTCAGGACATGTGACTTGATCCACAATTTGTGCAAAATGATTCCCCAACCATTCCAAAATATCAAAAATGCACAACGTTAGTATTCAAGTTTTTACTTCCGCCGGCACTCCTGGTGTGCAAAATGTTGATTTTTTTATCTCCTCATTTTATAGTTGACACTTAGTGAATATTGTATTGTACAATATTATTATTTATAGTATAATGCAATAAAATTGATATTTGTTAATTTTGAAGCTCCACTAAGTTTAATCAGGGAAACTATATTTTAAAGTGTTAAAGTAACATTGATCACAATGTCTTTCTTTTAGGTAATTTCGCAAGAGACAACAGAAAATTCGTAGCCATTATAGATAATGACTTAGAGTAAAGAGAACAGAACTGAAACTATGATCGGATACCAGTTGCGACACTTCATATTAAAAAAAATAAACACTATTTTATTCATATTTATAGATGTAAGATAAAAGCGATACTTTATACGGTAATACGAAACTTAAGATAATTTACTGACTATACCCAATAAGCAAAGTAAAAGCAAGAATACTAAAAGCTTCTTCTATTTTTAAATCTTTAAGGCCCTTTTAAAAATACGAGCTTTTTCGTAAAGTCCGTTTAAAACTGGTCCAATCATCCAAACACCCAATCAATGCATATGCGGAAATCGTGTACTAATTATTAATATTTTTATATTACAAGTACTGTGTAATTTTATTGTGATATTTACATAAGTTTTTTTAACTTTTTTTGTACAAAATTTGGATAAGTACGTTTTAACTGTAACGACGGTCGTCTTTCAAAATCAAAAACATTTTCTTCTTTGTTATCTTAAACTTTAAAAGAGAAAGGAAAATGCATTTTCCAACGTAAAATAAATGCTCCGAGACTTATTCTAAGGCGTGAAGTTGGATAAAGAAAAGTCATCAATGTGCTTTTCGAGAACATTCGAGATTATTGTTCTGAACGTTTCAACTTGAGCCGAGATTGAAAGCTTAGTGGGTGGAAAAGTTAAGGATTTGGTAGTGTAAAGGTTTTAGAAACTTTAACGTTTTTAAAATCTATCCATTATGTATAAATATGTGAAAGTGAGTAAGTAATACGTGACCTTTTTATGAATAATTTTGTGAAGAAATTCTCGCCTTTTTAGTGAAAAAAGGTGATCACTCTAGACCAGCCTTTCCCAAAGTGGGCGATAACGCCCCCTGTGGGCGCTGAAAGCCTAGAGGGGGGCGGTATAAATCTTGAAAAAAATGTTTTTTTTTAAACTAGGCGCAACAAATATGTTATTGAGGTTATTGACAAGAAAAAAACGAGGGGGGGGGGGCGCTACAAAACAACTGATTTTCAAAGTGGGCGTTACATGAAATAAGTTTGGGAACCTCTGCTCTAGACGAAGAAAACAGATAACATTGTGTATTTTTAAAAATAACTTGATTGGTGAAGTTATCTACGATAGTTACGAAATTAAGGGTGTCTTTGATTAAAGTAAATTTAATTTTGCAAAATGGGTAATGTAGAATTACACACAAACTCTTAGAAGTTTCAGTAGTACATTTATTGATATTATAATATTAGTTGTTATAACATTAAATAAATAAAATGATCATTGCATTGATTCTAAAAAAACATTAACTTAGAATGTATGTTTGGATTCATTAATGGCTTAAATAAGATCAAAATGGTTTTAAGTGTTTTTTTTAAGTAAGTTAAAAAAAAACGAGGAGTTTCTCAATTCAGCCTTAATTTTTTTTATGTATGTTTCACACCGATTTCTCTAAAATTTCTGAACCGATTTACGTAATTCTTTTTTGTTTGATGTGAAATAGCTTTGAATTGATTTGATTGATTCACGTAGACCCATTAGTTTTTATTTTATTAGCATTTTTTATCTAGTTTCGCCTATCTCGATGTTTATTTTTATTAAATTAAATCATACCAGCAATAAACTAAACAGTAGGTATTAAATAAAAATCAGTACGTTCTATATTAA
>NJDC01003308.1:37203-51692 GCA_002245475.1 Calephelis virginiensis
ATAATCTGACTTCAGAACTTAAAGTAAAAAATAATAAAGATTTAATATTAAATATATATGTACTGCCTATTATTTATATTATTAAAAAATAGCACATGTAAATAATAGGTGTATAATTAATATTAAATCTTTATTATTTTTTTTACTTTTTGGTTTTGATTTCGGTTTTTATTAACGTAGTTATTTTTATTGCAATACGCAAAAGAACACTAAAATTTTGATGTTTGAAAAATCGTTATGGAAATGGAACCATTTCAGGCTCAATCTATGAATTGCTATCAATGAAATTTCTTTGCTACAGCATACTTTCTTTCTTTGGAGGCTTAAAAGGTGCTGAAACGTTTTTTTTTATTTTTCCTCAAATAATGACTTAGTCCATAGCTTTAGGCAAAATAGGGCTATCCCAAAAGCATCATAAAGGGCGGATAAGGGTAAGATATATTGAATTGCTACTTAAACATCCCTATACCTCTAGGCTACATTCACGTAGCTGACCATGCTAATGTGACGTCATGGGGATACTATTAAACACAATGACTTGTCCCACCCAAATACTGTATGTTGCGTTCGTTTTATAAGTTTCTTTCGATAAATAAAAAAAAAAGTTTTTTAATTTTTTGTACAACATACAAAACTTAAAAACCTGTAACAAACAAGAAAAAAATCTTTATTTTATCAATAACTAACGCTTACTATATATTCTTTATATATAATTTTTGTGTTCGTGTGTTTGTCATTAAACTCCTCCTAGACGACTGGAGCAATTTTGATGAATTTTTTTGTGTATGTTCAAGGGGATTCGAGAATGGTTTAGATTCACAACTTGGTCCACTGGAAAATGTTATTTTATATTTTTTTTTGTAAAAAGTCGTTGATTTTGGAATGTTTTACATTAGGCCCGGCAGAGTGCGCTACTATCAGAGCATCAATGTCAAGTGATACGAAGTTTGGTAGGTCAGCTAGTAATAATTATAAAGAAATATCCATCGGTATATGACGTCACCTACCTAGCAATTTTTCTGACCAATGAAATTGCAGAACATTTAAAGAAAGGGTATTTTACTGGACCATACCACAATCTCGATAATACGTTGTACGTTAACATCTCTACACGAGAGTAGTAAATTTAGAAGATGTGTTAATTAACAGAATCAATATAGCCTACTAGTTTTTAAACACATGAGGTCTCGCGTTTTATTCCCTGGACAGGCAATACAAATCTTACTTATCTCAAATATCAACAAAAAATGGTCGCATATTGTTTATAATATAATGTATATTATAGTACAATACAAAATTAATACAATGACCTTTTTGTTGTGTTGACATTTGGACAAGATAAAAAATATATGTATGCATCCAAGTGTCACAGTAATATAAGATAGAGACTTGGTGGCAAAAGAGTACATCTCGAAAGTACCTATACTCTTAAATTAAAAAAAAATCGGTTTAGAATTAAGGCGGAAAAATGTAGTAAATCAGATGATTTATTCAAATGCAGGAACTTGCCCCGGTGAGGATGCACCGTGTTTTCTATTTCTGCCGCCATAATCATTCAGTCAATTTGCAGTCTGTTAAGATATCCGGTAAACTTGCACTATAGGCACGCCGGTTATAGAACCAGGTCACATCTATTACATCTACAGTGTATATAGGCCGCGGTTGTTTTTTTACCATAACGTAAGCAATGTGATAGGTCGTTGACCTCTCAAAAAAAACCGAGTATCATACATGAAACATCTCCTTTTTTGAAATCGGTTAAAAACGAATGAAGTAGATTGATAGACATTTCCAACTAGTAACCCATTTGTCATTCTCATCCAAGTAAATAATATCCGTTATGTACGTTATTTTAAACGATCTTTTTGTAAAGAGCGGTTATCGAGGCCGCTTTAACAATTCATTACTACTCGGCTTCTTCGAACATTTTACTCCAGTTTATGCCTTTCAACTTTTAAGCGTTTTATTCCTGTTAGGAATGCATAATAAAGAGATATATAAGCGGCTGTTAGGACGCAATTTTGTTTAATTTTTTTCTCACAAAAGTCATTTTGAACTGGATGTATATGAAATAAATACTGTGGGTATCCTTTCACAACTAAACTATAAATAAAGTGCTTTAATGATAACATTACTTTCAAATAATTAAGTAACACTACAAAAACTGACTCCATACAAAATATGACAGGCAAACAAAAATTCTTAAAGTGCAAAAAAGTATAGTTTTGTCCATTTTAAGTCACCTGTACGTATATTTTTTTAATATCTGCATACATTGTACATAATTCGTTCTTCTACTGATTTAATATAATTATAGATGTCATGAGTCTCCGAAACGGGCGTGTTTGTATGAAAAGGGTAATAATGAATATGAAGAAAGCCTTTCAGTTTGTCAGGATTTTGAATATTGTCAGGATCGTGAGGTTTGGCACTCGATACTCTCTGCTTCTGTAAAGGACTTGGCGTGAAGATATGTTTGTATAATTATAAATTTGCGAAGTATTTGGGTAATATACATACAAACAGAAACGACGAATTAATAATGTTGTCCTTTTTAGAGTCAGTTAAAAATACACCACTCTTGTTACGAAATATGACTGGAGGGAGCATTTAGGGAACAGCAAAGTACGTCTATTCCGCGATTTCCCTCGCTGTGCGACTTTCATATGAAAAGTTGTAAGTGCCCACAAGCTCGCTTGTAGAACTTTGCGACACTTTTTGGCTTAAGATTTTCGCTTGAACCAGTTTATATATAGTTTTATAGTGCAACGATACCCTTTGTATTCGATACGACTTTTTGACCAACAAAGAGGAGGTTCTTGATTCTCCAGTATGTTTGTTTCGCTATAATTCGGCCAACATTTAACCGGTTTGGTTGGTAATTTTATAATAAGACCGGTTTAAGACATTTTGATAAGATTCTATATTAAATTTATTATGAACCTACTAGATATTCATATTTTTAAAGAAAGAAACACTTGTACTGTTTTACTTATCACTCATAATTTATTACTTTGTAATTAGTAGCCTACCGGTTTCGCTTATACAGCATCATCAGGGCTAAAACTTAAACTACTCAACAATATTATTTTTGATCAAAAATGATGCTGTATATGCGAAACCGGTAGGCTACTAATTACAAAGTAATAAATTATAAGTGATAAGTAAAACAGTACAAGTGATTATTTCTTTAAAAATATGAATATTTGGAAGTTTTACCAAGCGCCGACGATGGAAAATATCAAATATAACCTACTAGATGTTTTTGAGTGCTTTTTGAGAAAAAAAAACAGGCTACTATACAGACGCTATAATGTAAATATTTAAATAGGTTACTCGGTGGAATTGTTCGTGTACACTAACCCTTCAACTAACAAGACGGTTAACAGTTGTCAATCTATACTTATAAAATAAGTGCCCTGAGTAACATATTCATCATTGCCGAGGCAAAACTATTGGAGTTACAGCCATGAATAACGGTGAGTAGGGTTGTTTTCTTAATTAGACACCCACTAAGAACGGAATTTGGAAATTCTACCCCTAAGGGGGTGAAATAGGGATTGAAAGTTTGTATGAAAGTCCTTGTTAATGGGCTATAATCAGTAAATATATTAACTGTCTCGCAAGCAAAGCCGCGAGCAATCACTAGTACATACATAAACTTCCAAGCATGCAACAATCTTGTAGAATATAGATTTTACTGGTCTTTTGCTAACTCACGGCCGGAAACTTAGGGCCTAGCCCTAGCGCCTTAAACAATTTAAATACAACTCTAAATCTACACCACGTAATCACTAGTAAAGTGCTACTACTATACTAATTACTACTACTATTTTAATTACTAGTTTCACAAACAAAACTTAGTTCAATATCAGTTCTAAGTATCACTGCATAGTATAATACAAAGTCGCTTTCTCTGTCCCTATATCTTTTTTTTTGTATGTTATAGGAAGGCAAACAAGCAGACGGATTTCCTGATAGTAAGAAATTCATGCCGCATAGAGACACCCAAGGTGGTAATGGTGCGTTGGCAACCTGAGGCCGGGATGAACCTGAGTAAGTTTACCGGCTACCTAACCCTCCGAACCGGAAGACGTCATGACGTTATGGCGGCAGGAATAGGTAAGGCGGTGGTACCAATCCGGGCGAGTCGCTGCCAAACTCTACCACCTAGTCGGATTTCACGGTGTTAGTGATGGTAAGCCTATGCTCACCTTAACGAGCTGCCTGGCAAGGAAGGCAGATGGTCTATTCTACAAAGGAGCCCGGACAAACATTGTATGCTTAAATATTTAGAACTACGCATCGGATTTTGATACAGTTTTTTTAATAGATAAAGTGATTGAAGAAGAAGGTTTATACGTATCCGTGCCAAGTCGGGGCGGGACACAAGTTGTTCATAAATTGGATGGCTTGATGTAATAAAGGCATAGCTAAATATCGTACATCGCACAGCTTTTCTTCATTGCTTAGCCAGTAAGCTTCTTAAATACGGGTATTAGTGTCTTCGTCTAGTCGTGGGTGCGCTGACTTATCCTCTTTGGAGATATAGGCGTGAATGTACTTACTATATATAAATAAACTTATCAAAATCGAAATTATCATGATCGTATTTGACACATTTCCAACCTGACAACATAAATCAAGTCTAAAGTTCGAATCGTTTTAAGAAATTGAAATATTGCAAAAGTTATATAACGCAGCTGTTGGTTGCTACGACTTTTAGTTGGTATAGGCAATTTCAACAACTTTTATAAGCCTTTTCCTAATATATTTTGCATATTATTTTAAATTCTTACGGCTGCACATAAATCTCATTTACCTTTTAACCATAAAGTTTTAAAGTATCTTCACGCCCATATTCCCGAAGATTTAGGCAGAGGCACAACCAGGGCACCTACGACTAGCCGAAGACACTAAGTTCCACCGTGTGATAGGTGGCAAGCCTATCGCCAAACCGGGCACACATCCAATCCTGAGCAACATTTTTTTTATTATAAAATTGGAAAACTTATATTTTCTCTTTGTTGCCCGACCCGAGAATCGAGCCCAGGATCTCACGCACTCAAGCCCAATACCTGAACCGCTAGACCACAGAGATGACTTTAATCATTTTAATACAAACTTAATGAGTGATTTAAACATAATTGACATCTTTGTTTCGATTTTAATCTACCTATTGATGGACTAAATGAAATAACCAGCATCTAAGTTTCAGTTTCAACTTAAAAATCCGTTTAAAGCAGTAAAATTCATACCTATTAAATTAAATAAAATTATTTATATTAAGACTTTGATTTTTACAATTACTTTTGTGGGATAAGCTATCAAAAAATGGCTCCTAACAAGATACAACTGTGAATAATTGCAGACACAAAAGATGTTATAGGTGCGTCGCTATCCTTTGGTCACTTATGACCTCATTTTCAAATCTACAGGTTAATCTACCCTATGAAACGCAATACTTAAGTCTCACTATCATTGGAGGTAGCAGCAAAAGTGCAAAAAGTGAAGTGAAACTGCAAAAAAAAAAATCGATTTTGACATAATTTTGTCAAAATACACAGAAAATTAAGGCATTCTCCTTCTTTTCCTGAGATTAAATCACCAGATCTAGACCTGGTTATAATAGAAACAGCTAGAAAAACGATTTTTTAATTAAATAATTACGTTACAGTTCCCAAGGTTTTGATTGACATCCAAAAAAAAACATAGATAATTAAAAGAAAAAAATAATTAGACCCCTGTTTAACGAAACACTTTCCCAAAATTAAATTGACCAAAAACATGTTACACGTGGATGACGTGTCCGTATTTTATTGGTTGAGAAACAAACTACAGATAGTGGTTAGTAGAACACGTGTTTAAGGAGATTTTTTTTGTGGTGAGAATGTCCTCCTTTTTTCAAAGTCTTCAACAATAAGTACCGATTGTCGGTTGTTGTTTTACACCTGGATTATCGGTTGTTGTAATCCAGGTGATAAATGAAATTTGAATTAAAAGTCTGTCAATAATACGAGCATGCGTTAAATTTCAATTCAGCGAAATTTAAACAGTTTTAATGGTTTTAAAGAGAATTTTCAATTAAAATGGAATGTGTATTAAAGCATTGCATATAACGTAAATTCCGGAAACGGATTGTGGTTTTCCTTTGTTTTCGTTCCTTGTATTGGCTTTTGTTATTCAGTCCTGCGGGCTACTCTTGAATCTCGATTCCGTACACATTGGAAATACGAATCGGATATGTTATATAAAGTTAAGGGAGTCATAATAGTTATATATTTAAGGATATTCATTTAAGGAACAGAAAGAAACTCAGTTCTCGAATTATTGACATTTAGCCCAAAAACAATCAACGAATCGCATAAAATAACTTTTAGTTTATTATTAACTAAAAAATGCAAGAATTTGCTATGCATGACTGTCTAAAATAACATAACCGATTACAATTTCCAATTCACATGGAATCGAGATTCATGAGTAACACCACTGAGATCATTTTAAAATTTTAGGTCAGGAAACTGTAATATTGCCGTTACCAAATTTAACTGAGTTTTTTCAAACAGCTTAATGAGGTTTTTTTGTGTATTTTTGTGGATGATAAGCATAATTCGTTAAGGGTTCAGTAGACGGATGGCAAAAAATGTTCTGGGTAAGAGTCTGATGAAAGCACACTGTAAACATCTTTGGTATTACTATTAATTTAGGTATTTAAATGCATAAATTCATATTTTCACGCTAAGTTAAGGTATATTTTTAACTACCAGACAATCCGCCTGCTTGTCTTTATTCCTAATATGTTAGTTTATATTATAAAAAAGCAAATAATTAGAAGTAGATATAAATATTAAGAAGCAACATATTTTATAAAAACAATTTAAGAGACAAGACTTGAGAAGTTTGTTTGAAAATATTTGCTGCAGTTAGATAAGTGCCGTCGCCAAGGGCAATCATTTTCCGTATACGTACACTGTGAAGCTTTAGAAATCAATATTTTAAGTTCCGTAACTTGTGAACTTTGTCGTCTACAATGTTTCTATATTTACTGTAAACTAGCAGTCTCAGCAAACTTCGTACCGCACGCCCTGCGTCTTGTGAATTTTGTGTTTAAATATCGCCTCTGTGGTCTAGCGGTTCAGTTGTTGGACTTGACTGCTTGAGATCCCGGGTTCGAATCTCGGGTCGGGCAACAAAAAGAAAATTGGGTTTTTCCCATTTTGTAATAAAAAAAATCTTGCTCGGGATTGGAAATGTGCCCGGTTGGCGATAGGCTTGATACCATCGACCATACATCCCAATAGAAGCCGCATATAAGGCAACACGGTTCTGTCAACACATAAGTGTAATTGTTCTAATGTAGCTTATTGCTTAAAAAGATATTAACAGTATCGACCAGGTTTGTGACCTGTAAACATTGTCGCGTTATTGTATAAAAAATAAAAAAATGATATAAAATGACTGTTTGTTCAATTAATTGGTAGGTACGGTAAAGACGTCCGCACTTCAAATTACCGAAAAGATGGTACAACTTTCCGTAGGCTAATTAAAAATAATAACATTTATAATTACATTTCGAATTATTTGATGTTTGTCGGAGTTCATCATATACTGGTCAGTCATTGTTAGGTGCGAGTTTATATCCCTTTCTCACACATGTGATTTTTAAGCTATCACTTTCGTTTGCATACAGCTAGTGATGGACTAATGTGCAAATCTATTTTATCGAAATTTTTATTTATTCATCCCAAATAGGATACCGATCTTGTACCGGTATTGTATGTAGGTATTTATGTATTTTGTCGATAAATTTTAGCATTGACAGAAACAATTAAAAACTTCTTACACTGTGTACTTTTGAGTTTTCCTCGGGATAGTAACTCTTTTTCATGTGAGAAGTCAGCGAAGAAGCACACGGCTCTCTTAATGGTAACAGATAATCATGGCCTATAGACACCATTGATGTTACTTGTGCGTTGCTGTCCTATGGTCGGAATGTAAGGCCTATTGTGCAAATCTACTGACTTCCCTACTCTCCGAATCGGAATGTGATACTGTCATTATAGCGACAGGAATGGGTAAGGCGGTGGATAACTATCCTGGGAAGTTGCTGCACATCACTGTATTACCAGTGATCTTATTGACAATTACCTGTTTTAGCTGTGATCGCTTCTTACGAAGAAGCACCTCGTAAGAAGCGATCACAGGTAGTAAGAAAGCGGTCGTAAGAAGCGAGGGCAGGTGATCTATTTTAGTCAGTGGACCCAGACCAACACGACGGAAAACTGAACTTCTGTGGTAGAGGACGCTGTTATTTATCATTTAATAATTTATAAGTAGTTGAGCCGATTTTATTGAACTCTTTTAAGTGTATTAGGTGGTTATCTGGGTGACATAAATTCAAGACTGGTTCCCATAGGCTATGTTGGGGTCAGTACGTCATAAAACTTTCAAAAGGCTGGGACAATTTTAAGACTAATTTGTTAACAATATTTCAACGATATTCTGTAGTTCAGGTGGAAATTACTCAAATGAATAAAAACAATTTGATGAGTATGTCTTTTATAACAGGTATCCACAAGATCATAAAATAACAAAATTCTAATTTGGTTTAAAAAAACCAGACGAGAGAGTTGGTTTTCGAATTCCAAATTTCAAATACAGTGAATTAAAACTCAACATTTTACAGAAGATTGTTTTATACACTTTCTGCCACTGCTGCTTTATGATAATGCTAGACCACATACTGCACAACAGACGGCTTCGCAATTAGAAGAGCATCAATTGGAATGTAAAAAACATGCACCTGAACCAAACTTCAACAGATTATTTTTTTTTGGAAAAATTTAATTGGGATGGGGCAGTCGAAACCACGTCCAATGATTTTATTGATTCTCGTTCGAATGGTTTTTTAGTAGAGGGATCAATGAATTATCTATGAGATGGCAAATGTGCATAGGAAACAATGGTTCATACTTTGATTAAATAAATGTATTACATTAAAAATATTCTACTTATGTTCCTCCCCTACGCCAATTACAGATGTAAGGACCTCATATATTCAAGTATGGATATTACTCTCAACCACCAAAATGTGTGACCTTGAGACGTTGAGTTGCATAGCTTCAATGTGACGTGCAATAACAAAATGCGATATAATCGGTTACAATGTCGTACTGCATAAAATAAAAGGCATATCGATAAAATATATTGTTCATATTAAATATGTCTCATCCCTAATCTTACATAACTGTTTATGAATATGACGTGTTGTCATTGCAAGGGCCAATAAGGAAGCAGTTCCTCGCTTCCCCGCACCTCAGCTGTTTGCCAGACTTGTTTGAAAGCAAAATTATTAAGAATAGGCGTCTATTGGGATGTATGTTCGATGCTTGATACCTATCACATTGTGGGACTTAGTATCTTCGGCTAGTCGTGCGTGCCCTGGTTGTTCGTCTGCCTAACTCTTCGGGGATATGGGCGTCAAGATACTTAAAAAGTTATTCTACTATTAATGGTTACGAATCCAAAAATTTAACTATATTAACAATCGGTTCAGCAGTTTTCAGCCATTTTATTTTTTGTAACAAACCGGGCTTTGTTAAAATACTTATTTAGATGTAGAAATATATTGGCTAACGGTTCTCGAGTTGATGATATTTGAAGCAGGTACCAACGATTTTGTTTTAACTATCAATACTTCAGTCTAGTATATTGGCCGTATAAAAACTCTCTCTCTCTCTCTCTCTCTCTCTCTCTGTCTCTTTCTCTCTCTCTCATCAACAATATAATCATAAACAATTTTAAGGAAAGATAATTTTAATCCTATATACCGCAGACTACCACGGATTCCAACCCTAGCCAATCAGAAAAAGAAACGTAAAAATAAACTCCCTAACAGTCAGAACTAACCTATATATAACCTATTTATATATAGTTTAAAAATATATCAATCTAGCTAGCTATATACGTAAAATGATTTTCTATTTTTCTTGGTTATCAAATACTTCCTTATTAATGGTTAACCGAAACTTTAAAATATTTAAGATAACTTAACCTAATAAACGAAATTATACGAAACTATGGATAGATACAACTGTCAGTTATCCAATTTGAATTTGATATTCAAAGTTAAAACGAAAAAATGAGGGCCCTTACCATGAGTTTACGGCGTATCAAGTTTACTATGTTCTCTACCGTTTCTGTTAATTATTTGTATGAAAACTTTGAACAGCACCTCCATTAGTAAGTAAGACAAACACAGTTTTAGACCAAAAGTGTCATAGATTTCGAGATGTAACTTACCAAACGGAATCTATACTAACTCGTGGTAAGGGGTAAGTTGTTAGAATATATAGTCTCTACTATGAGTGATAGATAGCCTAGTGTGAAAGATGACTGATGTTTGCAATAAGCCAACATCATTACATTTGTCAGCAAACATTCAAACACACACACGCACGCACGAACGCACGACTATTTAATGGACGTCTAACACATATGACAACGTCTGTCGGGTCAACTAGTAAGTATTACATGTTAATTTCAGTTTCAAATTATTTAAGTCAGTATCTTCACGCTCATATCCCCGAAGAAGCACAACCAAGACACCCATGACTAGCCGAAGACACTAAGTCGTACAAAGTAATAGGTGGCAAGCCTATCGCCAACCGGGCACATATCCAATCCCGGGCAACGTTATTTTTAACAGAAAATTGAAAACACTTATTTTCCCTTTTTTTACCCGATCCAGGAACCACTAGACCACAAAGGCGATAAGACAATTTTGGGAATTTTAGGACATATTTTGGCCACTTACTTGTATAGTTTTTGATGGAACTGACCTAATGATGGAATCATTAGATCAGTTCCATCAAATAGTGCAATATTTATCTATACCAGAGTCCTTCAAATAACAGAACACAACTTCCAATTAGGCATATAAATTATCATACATTTGTCCTAGAGGTTATCAAAATGATAGGAGGTAAGGGTTTTACGATGTTTTCGGGATTGACACCAATTGCCTATTCTCGCTGCCACAAATTCTGTCTTTCTTGGTATTTATTGTATTGATTATGGTATTTACGTCTTTCTTCCTATAAGTGTCACCAACAGTACCAGTAACCAGTAACACCCAAAGCACAAGCACATGATTTGCTTACTTTGGTTATAGATAAATTTGTGTAATTTTTCCAGGGATTTTTATTTTATTAATTTGAGGTGGGGTCATCACATGCCTACTACAAACGTTATCTATATATTTATTG
The DNA here is from genome assembly GCA_002245475.1 of Calephelis virginiensis. Taxonomy (NCBI): domain Eukaryota; kingdom Metazoa; phylum Arthropoda; class Insecta; order Lepidoptera; family Riodinidae; genus Calephelis; species Calephelis virginiensis. The sequence goes on from NJDC01003308.1 coordinate 48,471, forward strand.
ATTACGTTTCTTCCGTATTAATTCCCAATTTCCGTATTCTAATTTAATTAAGAGTAAGCTTCAGCAAGAACGCTTTGCTCCGTTGGAACAGTCACGTACATTTTAATTGGAATAATCGTAAATGTTTCTGGTACAGGAAATTCCTCTTCAAATAAGATTTACTAGTTTTTGTCTACGGCTGTGCAAGTGCTCTCTCCTTTTATATTATATATCCCTATACCCTCCTCTTTAATACAAAAAAAATCTTGCCCGTTTATGCTAAAAGATTGACAAAGGTACAACTAGGCCAACCACGATCAGCCGTAGGCACAAAGTCTAATGTGATAGGTGGTAAGAGGAAGGTAATCCAATCGGACGAAATTCTCAACTACATCGCTTTCATTAAAATTGTTCAATATTGAAAAGGGAAAAACTTTCGTTTTGTTGCTTGGTCCGAAGATCCAGCTCAAGACATTAATTTCAAAATTCAAATTTAACTAGACTAGCTGGACCACAGTGGCGACTGTTGTTTTATAAAGAACTAACTGTTGCCCACGGCTTCGCCCACGTTTTCACAAGAACCCGTTTTCTGATCGGGATAAAAAGTACCCTATATGTTAATCCAGGTTACAATCTATCTGTGTTAGGGCACACTGTTAGCGCATTTGATTTTTTTTTGTTGATAAATTGTCTAATACTATTAAGGCGAAAAAAAAACACGAATAGGTCCAGTTTTTTTCGACATTTAACGAAAACACTGAGCAGCTTTTTTTATAGTCTGTGGTAGAATTCCATTTTAAACTAATTTTTAAATACCTATATTACTTTTAACAATTTCTACATTAATTTTTAGTCACAGCAAAAATATTTCCACAATTTTTAATGAAAAAGAAATTGTATTATTTATATATTTCTTGTGTGCGTGTGTATGTCACTGAACTCCTCCTAGACGACTGGAGCGATTTGATTCACTCTTTCTTTCATTCTTTTTTAATTGTAAGTAGTCGTTGATTTTGGAATGTTTCTCTTTTGATCCGGCAGAGTGCGCTACTATCAGAGCATGAAATATTATTAGCTCTTAATGTCAAGCAGTACGAAGTTTGCTGGCTCCTCTAGTTTCTCAGTATCTCTGAAGATGTAAAACTAAATGTATTAAAGCAGTAAAAAATATATATTTTGTTTGTGAGAAACAATGGCGACAGTAAGATAATAAATTACATTGTACATTTGAACTTGTTTGTTTCTGAAAGTTACGACAGGGAATCTAATTTTTTTGCTCTATTTTACCTTTAACTCTATCCCTAAAGATTTTCTTGGGCTGTGTAATTTTTCTTTCGATGTTAATGGTTTTTTTTACACAAGCAAATTGAATTTCAATAAGTTTGAAGAATTGTTTAGATGTCGTTGTTAATCAGGTGTACTAATTATAATAGATTTAATTTTTTATTATTTGTTTACATCTTATTTTTCTTTTTTTGAATTTGATCATTAAAAGAAAATATAAAATCCGCTCCTATTTTTCAATGATTGGTTGATAAAATTGTGATAGAAACTTGAACAGAAATACAGAAGCTTTATTGAATCATAGACACAAACTCCATTACAAGTTTGACGGTATCGAGTTGCGGAACTTGGGGAATATTCTGGGGAATAAATACAGAAGTTTATCACTAATGTAACTTATAAAACCGAGACGAAGCTGACCGCTATATTACTGATATGGCCTCGCTTCAGAAGTTGGACTTTCGAGATTATAGTAGAGGAATTTTCATAATTATCTTGTATAACATCGGGATTATATTCGAAAATAAGCGCCAGCAATATCTCTCTAATTAAAAATATATGATTAACCGATATTTATTAAAAAAAGCTTTAAATTCAAGTTGTTTGCTATACTCCAACTACACTTACGATTGGCTTCCTTTACAGCTGCTTAGAGATGCTGCTTCACTCAGTATTTTCTACCGCGTTTGTCACGGAGAAAGTTTCAAGAATTTGTTTAGTACCAGCCGATCACTTTCACTTTCAAATATTGCAATAAAGCTTAAGATTTTATACTTCATCTTTAAAAAAAAACAAGCATTGAAAATTCGTTCAGTATTTTTTATACGATACACAAGTTACCATGTAAAACAGACACTTGTAGACAAAAAATCGCTTTCGGCTTTCAGATCCTGGTGCGATACAGCTCTATTTTATTCCGTATGTTTCACTTATTTACTTGATACGTGCTATTCATTATAGATTTCTTTTTAGGTTAAACCCTTACCTCTTTTTTTCCACCCCTTTTTCGTTTTGTTTTTAGGGTTACGTACCCAAACGGCAAAAACGGAAACCCTATTACTAAGCCTCCGCTGTCTGTCTGTCTCCAGCTGTATATCATAAACCGTGATAGCTAGAAAGCTGAAATTTCCACAAATGGTGTGTTTCCGTTTGCCGCTATTATAAAAAATACTAAAAATTAAATATATATATATATTTTAAGGGGGTCCGCATACAATAAACGTGTCTTTTTCGTATTTTTTGCCTAATATTAAAAATGGTAATAGGTGGACGCTTCAAACTTTCACAAATAACTTACTTGTATATTCCCTTTTAAAATAAACAATTAAATAGCAATAAAGTAAATATTAAAGGGGGGCTCCCATACAACAAACGTATTTGTAAAAAATTTTTACTCGATCTTAATAAACTAAATAATAATAAATACCTAATTCAATATATTCAAAAACTCACAAAATGAAAATATTCTGTGCATTTGAAAACGCGGTGACGGTGGCGTGAGCGCGAGGCGGTTGCTAAGCAACGGCCGCGCGGGTAGCATCTAGAAGGTAACATCACGGAGCGAGCCATAGCCCCGCGTATTGGCGCGAGCGATGTCATGCTGCCCGGATGCGTATCGAAAACCTACCTATAAGTTTGCAATTTACTACTTGATGATAGTACCGAACACTTCGTGCGAGTCCGACTCGCAGTTGGCTAGTTTTTTAATAACACAGTGCAACAAGTAGCGATCACAAATACTCTTTTGTTCTGTACGCTGACTATATATTTAGTTTTCTCTTTAATCTTTCCAATACCTTTTTTCATTCATTCAGTCATTTCCGTTCAGCTGATCCCTTCCTTTCTTTGTTAACAATACATGTTTAACATTAAAACTCTGATAATCTTGTGTAATCTTCAGTTACGTTTTTTTTTATTTCTTCAATTTTTTATATTCCTTATATCTTTGTAGAATGGTCA
>NJDC01003308.1:59532-79506 GCA_002245475.1 Calephelis virginiensis
GCTGACATTTCACGATCAGATCAATCGGATATTATCCGAGGGTGGTGTCAAGAGTCTCCGAAACCGGCGTGCTTGTATGAAAAGGGTTATGAATGTGAAGGAAGCAAGACGGTTTTGTCAGGATCGTGAGGTCTGGCACTCGATACTCTCTGCCTACCCCGTAAGGGACTTGGCGTGAAGATATGTATGTATGTGTTTAGAAAAATGTATCGATTAATTCTAATCTTCAAATAACGAATCTCCAGAGCTACTCGAATAATCTCAATCTCACCAGCAACTCTTGACCTTTAATCAAAATATCGATAGGGAAATAAATTGTCAACGTAAGCATAAGATCCCCAAGACTTCAAGTGAGAGATTCTCCAGCAAAAGTCAAAGGTTGCTTTGTCCTCTTCCTGTCTAATTTTTTTAAATGTAGAACTATTGTGTACCTACTAAGGATTTACTTTAAACTGGAATATTATCATACCAGATCATACCATCCAGAAAATATTCATGCAAAACTGAAAAACTCGATGCTAAGTGACGACTTCAAATTTGAACGCATTAAAGAGATTTAGTGCATCGTTTTGGTACGAAAACACTGCTGAAAGTTTCATCTTATTGTTTACATATATCGTGTGAAAGTGGTTTTAGCCGGGATCCTAACTTAAAAAAGCAATTCGTTTTAGTTACGGACGGAATATTTGCAGAACTGTATGTAAAAAAATTTAAACGACTTAAAATAATGGAGGAGGTTATACGTTAGACTGGTATATTTCTTATATGTAAGTACCTATGTTCTTTGATATCTTCGTTATTTCTAAACCGATTTTATAAATGTCCTACATTCATCTGAAGATGGCATCTCGCGGAAATCAAGAAAAATCCTTTGTACTCATTCTCATCACTACATAGTATAAAATGAAATTGCTTTCTGCTATCTGTCTGTATGTATGCTTAGATCTTTAAACTACGCAATGGATTTTGATCGGCTTTCTTTGACAGGTAGAATAAGAGATGGATGTATAACAACATAGAAGTTTGTCCATCCGTACCAAGCTGGATGGAACAAGTTGCTAGTCTATACTTAATATTATATATAGGAAATGTTTGATTTTTTGTTTGTTTGTAATGAATAGGCTCCGAAACTTCTGCACCGATTTCAAATATTCTTTCAACATTAGAAGCCGACATTCTTCCTGATGGACATGGGCTACATTTGCAACTAGAAAAAATTAGGTATCACTAATTAATTATTAATATATAAAAAAAATGCTATAAAATGTCTGTCCCCGCATGCGCTGCGAAAACAATTGTCAATAGCAGTATAAGATATTCTATAATATTAAAGAACGTATTAATATCTATAAAAAAGTTTGCGACACCATATATCTAACTATTACAGTTACGGCAATATGACTCCTTTTATACATTTTAAAAGTTATTAAAAATAGTGGTCGTAATCGGAACATGTTATGCAAACCTTCTTATTAATCCTAATCTAAATAAATCGTATCATATTTAGGATTGTTTCAAAACGTTGAGATTACTTTTTGAATTATTCAAATCGAAAAGTCCGTTCAAAAGATATTACAAAATTAAAAATGTAATTCTTAACAAAATACATACTTACCTACACTAGAAAATTATAAAAAGCGCGTGTGGTGAGCGACGGCCGACGACACCACGTGAGTTTGTATCACACTAGCGACTTGACCTGGCTTCGCTGGGATAATAGAATTTATGTAATCTATATTAATAATGAAGAGAAAGATTTTACTGTTTGTTTGTTTGTGTTGAATAGGCTCTAAAGCTGTCCGGCTGATTCGGCAAATTTTTATTCCATTCAAAAGTCAAAACCCGCATTACCGATAATAAAATAGGATTTTACCTCGGTAAAATGCTCCATTCCTACGGGAAAACGGGTAATAGGACAACGAGAGTAGAGGAGAATTAACCTTTCGTGTTGCGATAGGTGGCACTGCTGTCGGTATGTCAACTACTAAACGGCTTTACCGATTGGGTTGAAGTTTTGTAAGTGTATTTTAAATGGGTATTTCACTAGTTTTCTGTATGGTTTCACAATACAATTGGACCCAGTAGGTGGAGCTGCTGTCGGTGAATCATCTACACTATTATGTTAAAGAGAAAATATTTGATTGTGTCTTTGTTTGTATTTAATAGTCTCCAATGTACCTGACCAATATGAAAAAAACATTTTAGCATTAGAAGCAGTCATTATAGCTGATACACATAGGGTGCCTGATTTCTATGAAAAAAATGGAAATTTGTCCACCCGTGCGAAGCTTGGACGGGCTGCTAGAAAGATATAATTTTATTATGTCATCTAATAAATTGATTCGTTAAATAATGTTTAATAGTTTGTTGGGGTCAAATTATCCAACGTGACTTTTCGAAACTTGGTCAGCTGAAATATGCGGATACCAGACTAAATTATCAATATAAAAATGAAAAATAATAAATCATGAACTTTAATAAAATAAGCAGATAAGTTTACTTAAAAACCTAGTTTTAAAGTTATAAAGCAATCAATTAAAAAAACTTGTAGTAGTAGTATCTTCACGCCCATATCCCCGAAGAGGTTGGCAGAGGTACAACCAAGACACCCACGACTAGCCGAAGATACTAAGTCCCACAATGTCATAGGTGGCAAGCCTATCGCCAACCGGGCACAATTCCAATCCCGACCAACATTTTTTTTATTAGAAAATTAGAAAAATCCAATCTCGCAGGTGAGCCTAATTAAAAAAAATACACCATTAGCAAACAAAGATACAATAAAAAACAAAAAAAAACATTAAAATGCGCATATTTTTGGGAAGGTGTGTCGAAATATTTTTTTTTGGAATGGGTAAAACAGATCGTCAGAACGTAAGACGGCGCACTGCGCATGCGCGAAATAAGACCTCGCGAGTTTTAAAATAAAACGTAAATTCATTGCTGTTTTTATATTGCTTAGATATTTCCGAACATTATAGGATTTGCAATGGATAATACGCCGCAATATACCTACCATTACATTCTCACAAGACATGATAGCAGATACGTATAATATCAACAGACATTGCTCTATTTGTTTCATCTTGGAAATATGCTTTATGTGTAAACGAGCAAAAAAAACGAAGTTCTCTTTCCCCCCCTCTCTCTCTCTCAATCTCTATCAATCTCTAGTAATCTCTATCTCTATCTCTCTTATAGAGAAAGACAGACAGAAAACATGAAATAAAAAAAGAAAATACACATATAAAAATTAATAAAAAAATAAGAAAAATAAAGAATGAAAATGATTATAAAAAAATAGAAAATGAAAAATAAAAAAAAGTTGTCTGACCCGGGATTCGAACCCGGGACCTCATGCAGTCAAGTCCAACTACTGAACCGCTAGACCACAGAGCAAGAAGTATCGTGACAATATTTTCGTAAGAGTTTTTTCCATCTAGCCCCCATTCACAACGCGCAATAAGGAACTTCATTCCAAAACTTCGTTCCAATATTTGTACATAAATGATAGTATTTTCATACCGATAATTGAAGCAATTAAATCGTGCAAAACTATTCGCTAACTATGCCAAAATAATAAAAATACACAACGTTAATATTCAAGTTTTCACTTCTGCCGACAGTCCCGGAGTGCAACCCGTCTTTTTCATTATATTACAGATAATCATTTGGCTATTGTCCGCAAATTTTCGGTTGCTCTAGTTTCAAAAAAAAAGTGTGTGTGTACTTATGTACACGCGTTAGAAGTTACACTTCTTCGGCGTAATAAGATAAAAATATTTTTAAAAACTAAAATGTTATCTATAGCTAACTTAATAGCTAACTTCATCATGTCGGTTTTTCGTGACGGTGTGCGCGCGCATCGTAAAAAATTACCCTCATCATTTTTTCCTAACGCGCCAAAAGAAGTATAACTTCAATTAAATTGTAAATTCAAATAATTTACAAGTACTTATATTTAAGGATTACCATTCGTTGGTTACAGGAAACGGATAATTTTAAATATGTATAAAAAACCTTATCGTTTTCAAGGACAAACACGTGGGTTTGAAATCTTTAAATATTTTACTATACTAAAGAGTACAACAACCAATAGGAGCTATAATTAATGTAGCGCATAATAATTGTGTACGGATGTAACGACTTTATAGCCTGCAAGTGAAATAAAAGAGTAATTTAGCTTCTTGGATCATTCAAATAGAGCTGATAGGGGGAGAATCCGACAACAACATTATGTATCAACTTTTGATTACTATTTACAAAAAAATTTGAAAAATGAAGAGATTTTGATGGTTCTTTATTGTGAAGGTACGCAATGCTGCTGAAGTCCGAGGTCGAGTTGTTTAGCAGTATCGTTATGTTATCTGGACTTACGACTTCAGTTTTAGGCAACGCATTCGCAACTCGCAACTCCGGCTGATAATGGCGATGATGATGATGATTACCGTTAGGAAATCCCTCTTTTTCTTTGCCTGGACTATTAACTTACATTATTTAAACAAGATCCATATAATCTTCGTAGTCCAGTAAATAAGCTTATGTAATCCTAATTCGCTGGGCTCAACCCAATGACAGGGCAATTTGTGAATGTATCAACGCATGGCCGATTCGGACCTCTCCAAATGGCCTCTTATATAACTATAATTGAGTTCGCCGAGAACTTGATATTGAAGAAAGAAGATTAATCTAATCTATATATTGTTGAGAATATTAGCACGGCATTAATAATATTCACTAGTATACTACTACTATTAAAACATTGTATATATAATTAAATAATCACTTTCAAAAATATTAAAATATTTGCATATGATTATGTTGGAAAGCTTAAATAATTTTGTAATAACTTTAACACGTATATTTTCTACTCGGCCGTTGTTGAAATTCGACCATAATTACTACTGTCAAATATATTTTTGATAAAAACGCCATCTTCATTTACCAAGACTAAAAAAAAAGCCAAGACTAACTACTATGTTTCCAAACATTATGAATATAGATTGAGCGCCGTCTGTGATCTTTTATCAATATATTTGTTTGTGTGTGTCAAATGCATGGTAGTGTGGGTAATGTTTTATTTTTTGATTTAATGCACCTTATAAACATTCTTATTGAAAAATATTAGCGTTCTGCACTTTTCCTACACATAAACTATAAGTGTGCCCATTTATGATATATATTTATTGGTTGTCTATTGTTTTCCCGAAGAATATATGCCATATATTCAAATGCCAGAATTTCATTTGCCCGAATTTTTATTTGCCCGCATGTTTTGTTAACCATAATATACCTGTGACATACTCCTTTTTGCCCTAAAATTACTTCCCATATTGATACGAGTGGCATATGTATTGTAATCCATTTTATTACTTGCAATAATATTATTCAACAGAATATTTAAATGCCTTACAAAAATGTGAATCTGCATGAAGTAAAATGTAAATTGTAATAAATATATCACAGTACGATTGTGTATTTATGACAAATATATGAATTTATGATTACATATTAGAGTTATCTTTATTTCTAATACCTATTTATCTAGTCCCTCTTTATATGATCAAAGTCGCTTCCATTCAAATTTAACCTAATGCATTTGTTCTAAAAAGCGATTAGCCTTCTGGCACTTCGCCGGCCGCTGCCGCGGCACGCTCGCTTCGTTGTCTTTCATGTTCTGACCTAACCTAACTAAAATAAATATATCACAGTACGACAATATGATTCCATAATAGAGTCATATTTATTAGAAATACCTATTTATCTAGTACCTTTTTATACGATCAAAGCCGCTTCTGTTCAAACTTAACCTAACGCATTAGTTCTAAAAAGCGATTAGCTTTCTGGCACTTCGCCGGCCGCTGCCGCGGCACGCTCGCTTCGCTCACTCGGCTCGTGCGTTGTCTTTCATGTTTTATCTAACCTTACCTAACCAAAAAAAAACATACCAAAACCATGTAACAATAATTGATCATTTAGTATAAAACGAATTTATGTTATTTTTATAGAAGTTATTTTTATGGTAACTGATGTTATGACTTGTGATAATACGGCTTCCAATCATGCTAGCAAATGATATTATTGAAATTGACTTTATGGGAAACATAGTTTCTAGCACCTGACTAATATAGTAAAAAATGAGTATGACATATGAAATTATGAGAAACAATATTATGCCTGTTGACCATTATAGCAGATGAAATTATGGCAAATGAAATTCTGGCAAACGGGTGTAACCGATATTCATTATATTGTAATTTAAAAAAAATATTATCTTCTCCTTTCATAAAAAGGGGTCCAAATTTTTTGCTTCACGTATTAATATTATGATTAATCTTTATGTTGGTAAATTTTGTTTTAATAGCTTAAATTGTGTTATGAATAGTTCATTTCTAATCAACAACTTTAACAAGGAAACTGAAATCGTTTATCTCCAAAAATAAATCAAGCTATACCTACTGAAACTTAGTGGTGGTAATCTAGTTAAGTTAAAAATACCAGATAGATTCGATATCAGGATAGGATAGGTGACAAGTTTTTTTTAATGTATTTTGCAATAAATTTGTTCCTTTTTAAAGATTTAGTTCCAATTTAAGCTTATTTAACTGTTTCAATTAGTGCATGCTTTTGCTATGTTCAAAAACTTACTAAATGCATTATAGGCTAAATATCAATTTTTATTGTGATGGGCAATGCATCATTAGCATCTTTGGTTTCTATCGAACACCATTCCTTGACATCTAATAAATATGTTTGTTTGTTGGAACGAAGTTCCTTATTGCGCGTTGTCAATGGGGGCTAGACGGAAAAAAATCGTACGAAAATGTTGTCACGACACTTTTTGCTCTGTGGTCTAGCGGTTCAATAGTTGGACTTGACTACATGAGGTCCCGGGTTCGAATCCCGGGTCGGCCTTTTTTTTATTTTTTTTTAGTTTTCATTTTCTATTTTTTTAATATAATTTTCAATTTTTTTTTATTTTATTATATTTTCATTTTCTTTTTTTTATTTCATGTTTCTCTGTCTGTCTCTCTCTATAAGAGAGATAGAGATAGAGATTACTAGATATTGAAACCATAAAATTCTATTATAATATTTACAAATACGTTTAGTCGTGGATGCTCTTCTTGTGCCTCTGTTAACAACTTCAAGATACGGGCATTAAGATGTTCTTTTCATATTAAAAACGAATGTGTCATTTAATATAGATACGTAAGACTTTTTAAATAATTATAGAAGTAGAAGTTTAAAAAAATATGCATAAATTAAATATGCCCGAGTGTACGCGGAGATTCCGTATCTTTTATTATGCCAAGTTCCGTTTAAACTGTGTATTTTATTTCACATTTATGTTTTAAACTTAACGCTTATTTGCATATTCTTTGTAAATGACATATTCGTGTAATACGAAATTATGTTCTGGAAAAATAAATGGTTTTAAAAGTTTCGTTTTGTGTTTATTTATTACGGTGTTTTTGTTTTGTTTGCATTTCATTGTTTTATTAAATTTGTTGTGGAACTAAAAGTTTAAATACAAGTTAAATCACAAAGTAATGTATTTTAAAATGAAAAAGAATCATGAATGAACATGAAAAACGACGCAAATGTCTTTGAATACATTTTCCCCTTCACTCGTTACTACTTAAAAGACAAAGCATCTACGGGGATTTGAATTTTGCAACTGAAATTAAAAAGCTAAGCTCAACCTCTGGGAGTATTATGTATGACAATAATTTTCTTTACCAAAGTTTTAGCTTTTTGCATAGTAAATTATACAACTTTTTTTATATGAGATGTCAGCCAACAAGCACACGGTTCTCCCGATGGTAAGAGATAACTGTGGCTTACAGACACCATAGATGTGACTAGTGCGTCGCTGTACTGAGGTCGGGATGGAAGACCAATTTTGCAAGTCTACCGGCTAATCTACCCTCCAGACCGGATCTTGACAGTCATTATAGCGTCAGGAATAGGGAAGGCGGTACAAGTTGCTACTCTGCTACCAGTGCTCTTGTTGGTATATTTAAGCCTGTGCTTGCCTCTTACGAGCTGTAGCAGTAACAGAGAGGCAGATGGTCTATTCTACTTAGCGGGCCAGGACCAACATTGGTAAAACTATAATATTTCATTTTTAAAATTTTGTCTATATTGGTCGTGCCTGAAGAAACTTTTGAAGGCCGCACGTTTCATTCCACGGGTCAAATATTTAATTTGTTACATTATAATTATAATAATAGCTATATTATATCATAAATATACACATTAAATATAATATATACATTAAAAATATAATGAAGAGTACAAGAGTTTACCTTAAAAAAACTGTATACAATGGAATTCCACCAAGTGACGATTAATTCTATTATTCGATTAGGCAATTCTAAGCAGTCTTTTTTTATTCTTTACTAGCTGCTACCTGCGGTTTCGCCCGCGTTTTCACAGAAACCCGGTGTGCGATCGGGATTAAAAATAGCCTATATGTTAATCCAGGTCACAATCTATCTGTCTTCCAAATTTCAGACAAATCCGTTCAGCCATTCGAGCGTGAAAGAGTAACAAACATCCATACATCCATACTTACAAACTTTCGCATTTATAATATTAATAGGATAATAGGATATTTTTTCCGAATTTCGACATAAAAAATGTGTGAACATATTATATATCGGTATTTCTAGGTCTACGTGTTTATTAAATTTATACTTGCATGTATTTAGGTATTGCAATATTTTACACGCATAAAGTTTGCTTACTTTGGGGATAGATCAATATGCGTTATTCGTTCTATATATATATTATTGTTCATCCATACAACACTTACACAAACTTTACAGAGTGTAAGAAAATAAACCTTGAAACAGTAAAGATCTATTGACATGAAGAAATAACCCTTTCTAGTGCTCTAGACAAAATGAAAGGACAGGGAATATTGTTACAATTTCGTCTCTCTGCCGAATATCGAGTACTACAAGGACATGAAATGTGGATTGTACTACTCTGTAGATGGTGTAATCTGGAGGATTTATGAAATTGAAGAACTCTTAAACTACATTGTGATATTATGACACTTAAGAATGAATTAGAAGCTATCCTTTCTATCTATATATTTTTAACACCTTAGTCCGTAGCATTGTGTCCTTTGGTATCATGTTCCGGTCTGAATGTTATGGCAGCTAGTAAACTTACGCTAGAAATTTAAAAACTCAGGTTCATTAACTACTTTTTGTGTATACGTATTTATCAAGAACTAGCCGACCAGTCGTATTTCGTATCGCTTGATAATAATTAAAAACTACTAACAGTTTGTGTGGCAATAAATAAAGTATTGTTTTTCCCATTTCCCTGCAAATTTCCCGGTTTTCGTCTTCAGGAGAACCTTATCCTGTCAATAGCTATCACAAAACAAATTAGTTAAATTGGGCTATCCATTTTCCATCAAGAAATTTGTCTGTTGCTTTGTTTTTTTAATTTTAAGAAGACGGTATTCAGTGGACTCCGATCAACACGTGAAATTGGAAATATTTTTATTTATCTATGTATGAAGTTTAGTTAAATCAAGGAAAATATACAATATAGATTTTAATTAAATTTCGGGCAATGATCGATTACTACTTGTAAGAACAAGAGTTTCGTCTTTATTGTGGCTGTATTTTAAAACTTAAAATTTTACTTCTCCTTCAAAGTACATTACCTTATCTGGAGTCTAGACACATGAATCATATTATTTACTAATACAAAATAGAAAAGTGATCCGTTTAGATGTAGATTTTCGAATTGTATAAAATCTTACATATTTTACATTTCTAGCGGTATGACAAAACGTAGGTATATTATATATCATCACGCCAAGTCCCTTACGGGGTAGGCAAAGAGTATAAAGTGGTAAATGTCATGATCCTTGTATATCTGCCCAGCTTGCTCTAAACTCATAGCTCATTTCAAACAACATACCAGTTTGGAAGACATTTGACGCCACTCTTGAATAAACCCGAGTCTACCCGGCTATTAACATCTATCCACATTCGCAATGTTTATCTGTTTTATCAACATTTTATCTGTAATTTTTTACACAAGATCGAACTAACCACTTTCTTATTTTTACTTCTATATTTTTTTTTCAAAAGTTGCGTCTTTTGAAAAAAAGTGTTTTATTAAGGACTTAAGCATTCTTACTGTTATGTTACTACACATAGCTTATGAAATTCCAAAGTTTAATTTGACATTATAGTCTATTACATTGCAAAATAAATAATAACGTCAATTTAAACCTTGGTGTACTTTAGTCTATGTGTATAAATAAGACCGTTATCTCGAAAATAACGCAATGCGATTATTTTGTTGTTTCGCTTGTTTGTCTGTTTGTATGTTAATTTGCAACTTAAATTGCAACAAAGATACAAGTCAACAAATATATGATAATAAAAAAAACCTTCTGCATAATAAGTTTTCGTTAGGTCAGAATATTCGAAATTACCTACTTTTGATGTAATTTTAAAATGTTTACTGTGTTCTTTTGAATATTTTTATAGTTCTGATAGGAACATGTAATTACTCTTAAATTAACGCTCTAGATTAATTATGACTACTATAAACTATAAAACTTGTAAATTAACTTGATCATAAAAAATACTGAAATTACGAGTTTTTAATAGTTTTTCAGGTTTTATATGAAATACATGTTTGAGTTGGCTCAAAGTCACAAAAAAATACATGGCACATACAAGAAACAACACATTTTAAAGAAAATTCAACGGCTACTTTTTAATACACATTTTTTTAACATTATGTAATATCATAAAGCATAATCCAGACGGTTGTAATCATGCCCCAATCACGTCTTCCACAAAGGTGACCTTAGTGCAAACTTTGAAAAATTTGGATTAAATCTACGTTTCACTTTGATACAAACCAATGTTTTAATCCGTGTGAAAACCCTATTAACAAAATCACCAACGCTAGTTGAGGTAGCCCATACTGCCAATGGCGCTCAAATATACAAGAATCAATTACTATTTTAGATCCTTGAACTAACGTAAATATACATTTACAAACATAAAATTAAATCTAAAGCTTCGAGGCAGAGAGGAACTTAAGTTTGATATTATATAAGTTATAATGAATTCTACAAAGTCTATTTCTCGAAAATGAAGATTGGTTTGTATAGGGACGGGGGATGTAAATATATTAATATCTGTTGCAAAAGCTATGTTAGTAGTTGTAGAGACTTAGATCTGAAAAAAATAGCTCAGTTTTTTTTATAATAAGGGCGAGAAGGCGGAGAGACGCATGCTGAGCTCTCATCTATACAAATATTATTGTAAAGTTGAAGAGTTAGCTAGTTTACTCGACCGCGCTAATCTCAGGGATTGGTGGTCAGATTTGAAAAAATCTTTCAGTGCTAGATAGATCACGAAAAGCTAAAAACTTTATTATATTGTCACACTAAGACCAACAGGAACGGGGGATTTTTTGTCCTATTAAGAGCTTCCGCTGCGTGCGCTACGTAAACGGTAAAGATTTCGCAAAAACTATGTACAAAAACTGTTTCTCTTTAAAAGTTCTTAAAAAAAGTCCGTGAGAGCATATGCCCAACTATATACAGAAGTAAGTTTTTTTGAGAATAACTTATGATCTACATGATATAAGATTATAAGACCCAGTCCTTACTCGCCTATGTAAACGAAGTCACGGGTTAAAGTTAGCGTTAGACTAAAGTAATTATTCCAAGCGGACTAAGTCGAGGTTGGTAGCTAATGGTTTTATAAGATAGCCGCCACTTATAAATAAATAATAAATAAATATATATCTTTTTCTCTATTAACATAGAAATACTTAAACAGATACCAAAATATGTTTAAACACCCAGACCTGAAAATGCAGACATCTAAATGTTTATCACACAAATGCCTGCCCCCGTCCCTGCCACAGGATGCACCCACCACATAACATATTATAATGTCTTTATGTATCTGGATGATATTACATATACCTACACAATTTCAAACTGAATATTATTAAAGTGAACGGCTATTTGCCAGCCGGTCTATTACACTTTTGCTGCTTCACTACCATACTGGTTCAGATCAAATTTTAGAAACATGTAGCCCCAATTGTAGTCTTTATTAGCTGTTTGTTCTCAAGTTCGACAATTTGTATAAAAATCTCTTTTAAATTTTCATACAAACCAATGTACTCTTTCAGTCAAATTTTGAACCTCCCATTATAGTCTGTAAGGTGCAGATTTTAAAACAAACTAGAGTATACTTGAACTCAAATATTTTTGTTGATAAAACTTAATTAAAATCGGTTCAGTGGCTTAGCCATGAAAGCGTAATTAATATACAGACCGATAAATATTCGCATTAATAGTAGAAATTTTGAAAAAATAAATGATTTGAGATTAAACATTGGTTCCTTGCATATGTTTAATCTCGGGTATATTATGACTATTTATAAATTTATTCAAAACGTACCAGCAGCTTAGCCCCAAAAGCGTAGCACACGTATGCTGTCAATATCAGATTTAAGGTTGCATAAAAGACACTTTACGAATTTATGCTTTAAAAAATAGTATGAATGTAGTGTGAATACATTTGTTGTAATTTCCCTAATTTAAGGGGGTTGCAATTAATGTAACCTACTCTATACAAATGAATTTATTTTGACTAGACTATATACAGAAAGACAGACTTTCGCATTTATTAAAGTATGGAAGTATGGATTATTTTGTTACATTCGAGTGTAGCAAAAAAGACGGCTCTCCTGATTTTTTTCCTTCGAAATTGTGGCCTAAAGACACCATGGATGTTGAAGGTGCGTCGCTTTTCTGTGTTAGGGGACTATAAGGTCTATTGGACCATTGAAACATTGTATTGTTGTTATGACGGTAGAAAAAGATAAAACGGTGGTTCCTTCAAGGTCATTGAACTAAACAGCACTTACTACCAGAGGTTTTGGTGGTAATGTTATGTTTAACCTATGCTCATCTCTTACTAACTGTCTCTGAAATAAGTAGATAGTCTATTCCACTCAGAGTACCTGAAACTAATTGTTAATAAATAACGAAAAACAGCAAATATGGAGAACGAGTGGCCTCAGAAGTTTAATATAGTAACGCACCAGTGACATTAATAATGTTTGTGGGTGGCTGTTGTTTCTAAACAGCCGACTCGCCTACTTCTTTGCTATTTTTATAATAAAAAAATGTATTTTAATAACAAATATATACTTTATCAATATCGGTTTTGCAGTAATTTCAGATACGGTATTTTTGTTTTAAAATTTAATATCCAAGGTTTATCAATTTATCTATCACATTGTGGAACTTAGTATCTTTGGCTAGTCGTAGGTTCCCTGGCTGTACCTCAGCCTACCTTTTCAGATATTCGGGCGTAAAGATACTTTTTTAAAATATGGCTTATTTTAGATTACGTGTAATTTTCACCTTCGTAAGGCCATTTATTTCTAAAAATCATATTATCACCCCAGCATAATTAAAACGATGTTTTTATTGAACCAGTTCCACTGGAACTCGTTTCTATGAATGAAGCTAGTAATTGTTGTCAATATCGATTTTATCCAACTATTGTAACTGCTGTTACATTTTGCATTTATTAACTAAATATAAACTCAACAAAAGGTACATGGCGAGGACGAAACATAAAACTTCATCTGTAATTTAGTTTACCTATGTTTTGACACTATTTAGATTTTTAGTTTGCTATATACCTGCATACGCAGCTTTCAAAATTGAAATATTTTGAAATTGGAGCTGAGCCTTTACCAAAAGATCTTTAGTATGCCAAAAGTTGACGGCTTGTCACGTTTACTAAACTCGCTACCGCCGCTGTAAATTATTTGTATGAAAACTTTGAACTGCACCTCTATTGATAACTGAGAGAAACACATTTTAATATCAAAAGTGTCATAGACTTTACTAATTTACACTTAATTTACCGAACGTAATCTACTTATACCGACCATGGTTGAGTCGCCATGGGACCACCGACCGTGGGAGCTGGTTTTAAAAGTAAAATAAAACATATGAAAGTAAGGGAATCCTCAGCTACTATCTCATCTCAACTTATTTTCAATCCGATAAGATATGAAACCGGAAATCGCATAGCCTATCACAGTAATAGTCACGTTGTTGAAATCGCTTTTCTAGAACTGCACTGACATTTTGCATTTATTAACAAAATCGAAACTCAATCTCACTAACAAATGCATACAGTCTGGAATAGAAAACGAAAATAAACGTGGATTGTGAATATTTAATATCCGCCCGGTCGACTATTGATCTTCTGTTCGCTACTAGATAAAACATTTAACCTATATATGTATTCTGAATAATTTATGGCTATAATAATTGTAAATAAAGTTTTAAGATCAATTTCGATGATATATACTTACAATTAGGTGGATGACACTGCATGCAAATACCGCTTTGAAGATGAAGATACTGAATAGCCCCATTCAGTATCTTTTTCTCTTATTCTTTGAGTTAAGTAGGTATACATCAAATAGCTGTCAAATGACGAGTTTTGTATTTGCTATCTCCATTGTATTTTTGTCGGACACATGAGACAGCGAATATAAAAGACGTTATTTGACAGCTATTTGATGTACACTGTACTCATTGATAATCACTAAAAAGATGCAGAATCAGCCCCCTAATGTGCGGTAGCAGTGTGTCATACCATGTGGTTTTAGTACAAAGGTCAAGAGTTTTCAGTACGAAATTAAAATCCACTTCACCGAACATCAGAGCGGTATTTTGTTGGAGCGATGTCTGTTGCAGTGTGATATCTACCTTAGGGACTAAGCCTATGCTTAATGGATGTTTTTTTTAGTTTTTGAAACTAAAAAATAGTATCTTCACGCCCATATCCCCAAAGAGGTAGGCAGAGGTACAACCAGGGCACCCACGACTAGCCGAAGACACTAAGTCACACAATGTGACAGGTAGCAAGCCTATCGTCAACCGGTCACACGTCCGATTCCAGGCAACATTTTTTTTATTAGAAAATTGCAAAAAACACATTTTCTTTAAGTAGCCCGACCCGGGATTCGAACCTGAGACCTCATGAAGTCAAGTCCAACACCTGAAGCTAAATCGCCTCTGTGATATAGCGGTCCGGGTCTTGGACTTGACTGCATGAGGTCCCGTTTTCGAATCCCGGGTCGGCCAACTTAAATGAAAAAATGTTAAATGTTAGTTGGGATTAGAAATGTGCCCGGTGGACGATAGGCTTGTCACCTATCACATTGTGAGACTTAGTGTCTTCGGCTAGTCGTGGGTGCCTTGGTTGTACCTCGGCCTGTCTCTTCGGGGATGTAGGCGTGAAGATACTACGAGGAAATATTCAATACACTAATTTCTTCATAATTATTTCATTTATGCTTTTTCATGGAACAAAATTGTACAAGATGCTACCAAAATTGACAAATTTTACTCAATATGAACACGAAATTCTATAATTATCAAAAAACTACTACATCATTTCTCCCGATGGTGTCAAAACTTAAGCGGAGGTTTGTTGTTACCAATATGTTTGAAAATTACAGTGGTAATCTAACATCCAATATTAATAACATATCTACAGATAAAGATATCCCTTGTAGAGTTTTGTTGCTTAGTTATTTTTGTTAACTACTGAAAAACAATATCGGTTACCTGGTAACTGATCTAAAATAGCATTATCCCTTATCTTAGATGAGATATTAGCTGTAAGTGCCTAATTAATTAAAAGCAGCTCTATGTCTTATTTAAGATACATTATTGGAATTGGCGTATTCATGGTCATAGGTAGTAATAAATATTCCGATATTTGACTTTTATAAGGTGCTTAGATAGGATGTTCTGATGTTAGTTATGTAAGAAAAAGGGCACATAATATAAAATACTGTAGAATTATAATTTTATAAATATATGCTACGCTACATATGTAGGTACATAATTATATAAAAAAATGAATTCCCATTTCGCGTGGTCATTGTATAGCTCGACAACGGATGGACCAATTTTGGTTATGGCTTTTTCTTGTTTGTGTTATAGTTACTGTCAGAAGAAGGTTCAAATTAAATAATAAAATTAGTATTCACGTTTATCTAATTATATACCTTGTTTATAAATTTATTAATCTTTATTTACCTTGGTCATCACACAGATCTTGAACAGATTCACCAATTTTGTCAATTCTTTTTTGTTATGCTAGTGTTGTTTGGAGAAAGTTTACATGAAAAAAAAAATTGTTTATTTTAATTCAATATTCATAGTAACAATACACGACAATATATAGCACTGGCTATCCGAGTCAGCTAGTGGTATAGATTGCAGTTTTTTTTATGATATTGGAAGGCAAACAAGCAGACGGATTTCCTGATGTTAAGAAATACACGCCGCCTAGAGACACCAAAGGTGGTTCCGAACCGGAACACGTTATGACGTTATGGCGGCAGGAATAGGTAAGGCGGTGGTACCAATCCGGGCGAGTCGCAGTGTTCCATTTTAGAGATTAGAGTAGTCGTAGTCTAAGAACATGTAGAGTTACTCTTGAAACTCGATTTATGCAACATTGGAAATTGGAATCGGATTTTAGTTACTTTTGAACACAATACTAGCAAATAATTGACATTTAGTCATAATTAATAATGAATTATTATATCGGATTAGTTGAATTCGTTTGAAAATAAATCGTAATGAGCCTCTAGAATTTTGTTCAAGAGTATCTAAAATGAGTTAAACGAGAGTAACACTAAAAGTCTTTATATAGCGTAAAACTAGTATAATGTATGTTGTCTATAAATGGAATCGGATTTGTCATTTTAGTTACTTTTGAACGCAATACTAGCAAATAATTGACATTTAGTCATAATTAATAACGAATTATTATATCGGATTAGTTGAATTCGTTTGAAAATAAATCGTATTGAGCCTCTAGAATTTTGTTCATGAGTATGGGGTTGTCCGCAAAAAATCGAAATAAAAAATATATTTTTAAAAGTGTACTTGGTTCTGCCTCTACCTTTGTCTTAGGAGACCTATCCCAATTAATATCATTATAAATGCGAAAGTTTGTATGTTTGTTACTCCTTCACGCAATAACCGATTTTCATAAATTTAGTGCATACATAGAAAATAACTTCTAACACATAGAATAGTTTTTATACCGAAATAATGTTCTTGTGTGACCATGCAGGCAACGCCGTGAGCAACAGCTAGTTTTGAATATATTTTCTAAAACACTCAATTTAACATAATATATCACGTTTCATTCTATTATCGGCTTGATGAAGATCAGTGTAGGTTTGGACTCTTAAAGCACAAATGAATAAGTTCTATAGTAATATTAGTATACAGTATAGTAGTACTATAGAGTTCCTACAGATTACGCACCAATTAGTTTTTTATTTCTCCCTTTTTATCGTAACGGTGTTAAATGTGTTTGTCATCAATATATTTAAGTTTTCTTTTTAAAATAATGATACTTTTTTATTATATTTTTAGGATATTGTTAGTTATGATATGTGGCAAACACATGGACCACTGACGATGCCAATCCGAGTAATACTAAGAACCGTGTAGAAATTAGTCGATCTAGTAACTTCGACTGTCGGGTTATCGAATCACGGTCAATATTAATAATCTATCTAAGACAAGAGGTCATGCCACTTTAGATCAGTTTCCAGGAAACCGCTTGTAATTTTCAATAATTAATAAACATATCTTAGCAACAAAACTCTAGAAGGCCTATTGATATCTGTAGATAAGTTATTAAGTTTCCCCGTGTTGGTCCGGGCTCCTTTGTAGAATAGACCATCTGCCCTCCTTGCCAGGCAGCTCGTAAAAGGCAAGTATAGGCTCACCGTCACTAACACCGTGACTTCTGACTAGGTTTAGGTTTTAGGAGTTTAGCAGCGACTCCTTACCACCTTTGGTGTCTCTAGGCGGCGTGAATTTCTTAACATCAGGAAATCCATTGGCTTGTTTGCCTTCCAATGTCATAAAAAAAAAAATTGACCGTTAATGCAGTCAGTAATAGTTAAGTAGCAGCAGCTTGCTAGAATTGATACAGTAATAAAATGCAATATCTAACTTTTAAATTGGTACTCTGAAAATATCTGTTCGCCATAGGTGCAATCCGCACTGCAAGATAAAGTAACTTACGTCCAAAATTAATAATCTATCTAAGATAAAAGATAGGGCTATTTTAGATTAGTAACCAGGCAGCCATGGTTATTTTACAATAACAAAAATATCTTAGCAACTAATCTTTATTAGGCCTATCTCTATCCGTAGATATGTTATTAATATTGGCCATTACAGAATTGAGATACAAACGTACCACGCATAGCTATAGTGTCTATGAGTAACGCTTCTCTCTTGCCACCAGGAAAACATAAAAATAAACCCTCTAGTCCTTACTATGAATATTTTTGTTTTCTTTAAATGTTCTCCTAAAAACTAAAACAAACAAAAACTAGCTAACAAAATTTTATCAAGTGTCAAGCAAAGACCAAGGTTATTCATTTTTACATATAAAACTACCTCAGCTGACAGGTGATGTTCTGTGGTAGTTATGGATATAAGTTTTTTTACATGAACCTTCTCACAATAAGTAACAACGAAAAAAAGATTGTACAAGATCGGTATATCCGTTCACGCGTGATACGGTGATCAACGGAAATCGAGTTCATTTGTATATATATAGATATAACGGAAATATATCATGTATCTTTAATTACAAATCCAGTGGGCTGATGTAAGCGACATTTGAAAACCTTTCCGTTTCACTTACCCTACCCACTCATCCGTGAAAGCGGATATCCGTCCTCAATTGCTAATTCATGTACGTAATTAATTCATTGTATATTTTTGAATCTTTATTGTTTAAACAAAGCCTGCAATTATTTAAAAGTTTCCCTGATATCAACATTATAAAAAAATTCGTTCATAAAAAAGATATGCTGAAATATAGAACACCAGATAATTTCCCAAAAGAAGATTGGTTTAACACTACTTCTTCTTCACTTAGAAGATCCTGCTCATGATTTGTCTTTTAATGTTGAACCTTTGATAACTCCTACATGTACCTAGCTAAGAACCATTACGATCACGTCAGTTTTGAAACAAAAAAAATGTGCATCGAAATTGGTTAAGCCCTTCAAAACTTCAAAAGTTGTGATGCCACAGACAGATGCATGCGCACCTATACGCCTACACCCACAAAACCACACACACGCACGCACGCACGCACGCACGCACGCACGCACGCACGCACTCATGCACGCACGCACGCACGCACTCACGCACGGACGCACGCACGCACACATGTCAAACTGATGTAATCCCTCGTTTTTTCATTGAAGGCTAGAAATAGAATCTAGCATGAATTGGGCTTTCTAATATAAACACGAGTGTCCAACTTGTTTCCTTCAGATTTAGTCCAACTGATAACTTTATAAAGGCAGAACAAGCAGAAGACGAGAGGGTTTATTCTATTGCAGTGACCAACAATATGGCGAAATATTCAGATAAGTTTAATAAACCAATCGTACAAAATCTCTTTAGCTCAGTTTATAGTCCATTAATTTGCCCAAATTCATTTCACCCCGACCTGAATAATTGATCCTGAAGGATAGATTGTCTTAAATGTAATTAATAACCAAGCGGTACGAAGTCTAAATTTGAAGGTATACTTTAATTATACGGAATTAACTAATTTTAATATCTAAGTAGAGAAATCTCTGCGGTTACATTTTGTAATAAGTTTTATGATAGCGAATGGGCAGTCCGCTCTCTTTATGATAAGAGATGACTGTCGCTGATGTCATAGATGTTAATGGTTAGTTGCTATTTTAGCGACCCTGAGATATTAAGAAACGTGTGAGTGTTTTGTCAATTGCAGCAAAGACGATATGGTGGCAGGAATAGGTAAGGTGAAGGTACTAACTCGGGCAAGTTTCCCTTTT
>NJDC01003308.1:87028-104635 GCA_002245475.1 Calephelis virginiensis
ATTGATACAAAAAAATAAACACTCATTAAACATGTGTTTTATTAAACACTATTTAAAATTGAATCCTGAACCAGTAACATCCTGCCACGTCATCCACGTGTAGAAAATTATTGGTTGTATGTCAATCAATGAGAGTGTTTAGTTAACTCACGGTTTTTGGATGTTGTTTAAATGTATATGAGTCCACCTTGGAATCATAACCTACCTTAAGAAAAAAAAACATTCAAATTTATTTGTTATTGTTCGAATAATCTCGAAATATACAGTCATATATAAAATACATACATACATACATATCTTCACGCCAAGTCCCTTACGGAGTAGGCAGAGTATCAAGTGCCAGACCTCACGATCCTGACAGACCTGTCTTGCTAAATTCATATGCATTACCCTTTTCACACAAACACGCCGGTTTCGGAGACTCTTGACACCACCTTCGGATAATATCCGATTGATCTGATAATGAAATGTCAGCCTTGGTCTCCCCGGGTACCTACATCAATATTAGTTTCAGTTTTATCAAAACTTCGCTAAGCAATTTTCTTAAATTTTCAAAAGTTTCACGAACATGTCAAGAATCTTCTAAGCTCAGATTTTCAAAGATTTTATATTTGAGAGTTGATCTTGTTGAGCTTTAATTCGTTGAAACCCCTTTCACTGAAGTACATTTACGTTTTTGCTTAAAATTCAATGAAAACATTAATTACCACACTTAGAAAAATCCACCTAAAAGGCATAGCAAATTACCTTTAATTTGATAAAATATTAAGAAATAATACCACTCAGCTTTGACATATTTACCTTTTTTAAAATTTTCTTAAGAAAAGTATCTTCATGCCCATATCCCCAATATACAAGTAAATTGGGCACCCATGACTAGCTGAAGACACTAAGTCCCACAATGTGATAGGTAGGAAGCCTATCGGCAACCGCGTACATATTATCCATTCCCGGGCAACGTTATTTCATTAGAAAATTGAAAATACACATTTTTCATATTTTCGTGGTTCATGGTGGGTCTTTAGGTATGTGCACCTTCCCTTGTTATAAATATATACTTTTGACTTTAGACCGCCATCCATTTCAGTCTAGGAACTTTTGTAATTACATTCATTCTAGTTAGAACGAATACATATTTCGTAACTTATTTGGCCCTGTGAAATATAGACCAATTACTTTAGTAACAGTTAGCATGTAAGAGGCTAATAAAGGTTTATTTGTTTTCATATATTATTTTGTACCCTATTTTTTTATTGTATGTTTTGTTCATAGCATAGTACCTACATCAATTGAAACTTGATTTGGGAAATAAAAACACTTTCAGTCGCACACAGAGACGTCATTTAACATTAATTAATCTATCATTTTTACATAATTTTGTGAATATCGACTTAATGACTGATTAAAAGAAAATTATCGCCTCTGAATACGATAGCTAATTTTTATTATAAATAATTAATGAAATGCAAAAATTTGTAAGAATGAATGAATGTTTGTTACTCTTTCATGCAAAAACTACAGAACGGGTTTTGATTATTTTTTATAGTTAAAAAGTTTTTATATCAGAATAACACATCGACTACAATTTATTAGGATCCTGTAAAACTTGACACGCGGGCGAAGCGAATATTTATATGACTAAAATGAAAAACTGATCGATAATAATATCGAAAATAAGTTATGTGTTTTGAATTTCGAAACTTTTCTCAAGCGTGTTTACTCTTTTTAACTAATTATTATTAAATGGAATACCGATATATCTAAATCTTTCGGAACTTTATATGTTTTGGTACTATTTTATTTATCAATATATCAATAAAATATTTGTAAGTAAGTAAAGTAAGTATCTTCACGCCCATATCCCCGAAGACGTAGGCAGAGGCACAACCAGGGCACCCACGACTAGCCAAAGACACTAAGTCCCGCAATGTGATAGGTGACAAGCTTCTCGCCAACCGGGCACATATCCAATCCCGAGCAACTTTTTTTAATTAGAAAATTGAAAAACCAAATTTTCTTTTTGTTGTCCGACCCAGCATTCGAACCCAGGACCTCAAGCAGTAAGGTCCAACACCCTGACCACTAAACCACAGAAGCGATTATAAATATTTGTAAAACATGTTTATTAAAACATAAAATTAACGTTTGTTATAAATTGTCATAATTGTCATAACCTAATATTTTGATATATTGTTTGTTTAGTTAAAAGATTAAATATTATGCTTGCCTTTGTTTGAGACTACATTTATTAATGAGTTACATTAATGTCTTACAGCGGTAATAGGAACTTTAAATGCCATTTAATCTATCATTAAGTCGTAATTTTGTACAGGAAATGCAGACTGAATGAATGATCAAAAGATAATTGCGTCTTTGAGTGAGTCCTTTAGTGTTTGTTTTGTTGATAAAAAATAAAATATAGCATTTTCGTTATTTTTCTCCGTTAATCAGTTTAACCTTTTAATCAGTGATACGTATCTCAAATTCGAAAATTTGTTAATGTGTGAATTTTAGTTAATTTACAAATGAAAATGTAATACAAGACTTGACAACACAAGTAAGATAATATCATATTCCTTTTCAACTCTGACAGACCCTAAAATTTTGACAGTGAAAGTTGAGATCTTCGTGAGAGTATACGTACAATGAAATCCAGAGAGAGAAGTTAGACAGGATTTAAGTCAAACATTTGACCCATTTTCCACGACCGTTGTGTCATCAGACCGTGTCACTTTGTCCGCTCAAATTCGCAAACTTCTGCAAGTTTATGTACTGTCGACAAAGATATTCTATTATAGAAGATAAAGTACACTGTGATTATTGTAGCTCGAGGCGAGGTTTTGCTTTTACGCCATCGAGCCTCAAGACGCATTAAACTTTTTTAAAGCATGTAACTGAACCAACTAATGTTTGAACTGCCACGGGGCTTATTACTTCTTTGGAGGATAGATTGCTGCTTATATTTTTTATTGATCAGGATTACCAAAAGTTGTTGAAGTAATATAATTCTCACGCACAAAAAAAATGATAAAACGAGTTGCGAAACTACTTACAGGTAAATGCACAAAACCCATAATGTGTTTTTTAGTAGGAAGTAATTTCTATTGATAAATTATTTGAACTCTAAGAAAACTAATGTAATAATGACGTGGAAAACCGAAGAAATAAATAGTTAATCTTAAGTTTTAACTACTGAATTAGAGCGAACATGGATTTCCTGTTAGAAGCAAAGAAACGTGGCCTACAGACACCATAGATGTAAAAGGTATGTCGCTCTCCTATGGCCAGGATGTTAGGCTTATTGAGCAAGTCTACCAGCTACCCTCCCTCCAGGCCAGAACATGACAGTGCTACGAACTCCCTGGTAGATAGGTAGATAACGTATTTTACTCAACGGACCAGGACCGAAACAGGAAAAAAAATGTTATTTTACAAGTGTAACGAAAAACAACTTATTTTGGCTATATTTAAAAAAAATATCAAAACAAAACGTTACAATGAAGTTTAAATCGATTTTTTTGCAGATTTAGTATCTTCGTTTACACTTTAAGACAAAAGCCTTCTTATCTGAACTCAAGGGACCCAGTGTAACTAGCCCCAGTTAATGACGAGGAGTGAAAAGGGAAAAACATTCAAAAGTATAGAGGTAAAAAAGACTTGCGAAAAAGGTTCGGATATTCTTAGAAATCATCTTTTCAACATACCAAAGTAACCAATTAACAATTATTTTAACCAGTTTCAAAAAAGTATTCAAAATGTAATCCAAAGAGTAATTCAATAATGCATGAAAAATGGTCCATCCATTCAATAGTTATGATGTCACAGTGTTACACACACATGAACACACAGATTCGTTAAAAAGGTAACAACAAAAATATATGATCAAAATCAATCTTAAAATATTCTTTGTTTAGAGGACGAAGTAACATAACATTTAAATAAACACGCTGAATTTCTAAATATAATAATTATAAAGCCTAGTTTGGAACTATATAAAACTATTAACAATGTTGAGCTTTAAGTGGAAGCTTACGAAAAAGTTCGCCGACAAAGTTCTAGTACTATAATAGATCTCTACCCTTTTCTAATTGCTAGAGTTTTGCTTTTATAGTAAGTGGAGTTTTCCTCGCTTTGAGCGGAACTCGTTTTCTTTGAAGTGCATATTATAATGATAGACAAGCGAAAATATTGATTTTTTATGGTACGAAATACACATTGGCTATAAACACCACAGATGTTAGGATCGATTCTATGCCTGAAGGTGGAATCACAATCGTCTTACGTTTGTGAGTTTTCAGATAATGCTTCTGTCCAAATCTAAAACTCTACAAAGTAAGTAAGTATCAACACGTCCCTATCCCGAAAAACATAGACCGAGGTACAGCCAGGAACTAACCTGCCAATTATCCCAAAGACAACTTCGTTCTTATTACAAAATTGAAAATACAAATTATAATTACTTTCCTTGGAAATCGACTCAAATACCTTATTTAGTCAACGCCAATATAGAAATTTATTATAATATATAATTTACTTATAGTTCAAATGTAATGTTTTTTAAAAAGTATGTTTTTTTATAATAATTTAACCCTTTTTCACGCGTCAGTAAATATAATAAAACATTAATAATATATTACTTGATAAGCTTATAATAATGGTTACACAAAACTGGTCTTATTGGTTTTTTGGCGCCGTCGAGGGAAAAGATGGTCGAATTTTTTTTTTTATAATTATTGAATTTCGTGTTAATATTGAGTGAAATTAGTCAATTTTAGTGGCATTTTGTACAATTTTGTTCAGTGAAAGTGTACAAATGAAATAATCATGAAGAAATTAGCGTACCATATATTTCCTCGTTGCCGCCAAAACTCATTACATGAGCTTGTGTAAAAAGGCCACCGTTTTACTTAAGAGCCTGACAAGACTTACTGACGTCTTATGACTGATGACTAATTAAAATTAATTGAAATTGATATAAAATTTGATGCAAATTACTACTTGACTAATGGCTAAATACTAACGTGAAGGCCAAAACCTAAAGAAGAAGAACTGGTCTTATTTTAAATAACGAGTACGCCTACGTTCCTAATTTTAATTTTTAATATAAACATCTCTTTTTCAATACGCACTTCTTACATATTAATTATACTTTTCCAGTATTTAAATTGTGTATATAGTTTTAGATTGTGAAATAGTGGGCCTCCACCATGTATCGACGATAAAAAGAATAATTCTACCCTTCATTGCATAAAGAAAGCGATTTAACTACTCATATTTCAATATAAACATTTCAAACGACGTTTCGTTTGTAATGGCATAAAACTGTTAACAATGTTGAAAGTGGAATATGAAAAACTTGTTCACCTACAAAGTACTCTCTTAGATCCTGACTCTTTTCTAATTGCTACAATTGTATCCTTGCTGTAAATGAAGTTTTCCTCGTTCTGTGTGGAATTAGTTTTCTCTCTCATCATGATAAAGCGAATATATAAGACTTTATAACTAAAATGCACTTAAACGTTCACATACGTTGACTTTATGACGAGAAATTGTGTCAGAACTTTATTACGTGTCTTGTCAGGTACATTTTTTTTCTTTTAACGATTTAAAAGAAAACTCTATAAACTTTTGGATTTGAATGTATTTCGGTAGATAGTATAGATAGTCTATCCTTGCAGCTTTAATGGCATGACAGTTTGTGTCTACAATTTTATTTTAATTAAAACCATTAGTTTTAGTGTAACATGCAAATAAAACCTGATCAGAATTGGTTTAGTATTTTCTCTTGATGCGGTAATAAATAAACTGATAAGAAATTGATAATAATTAGTGACCCAGTGAACACGATAATGGGGAGCACGAAAGTTAAGGTGGCAGGAAAACATATGGCGCCACTATACTAATCTTAGACTGTAACATAGTCTAAGTAACGTCTAGTTAAATAATTGAAGTGACACTTTTTATCGACGTATGAGAGGAATTTGCCGTTTCTCATTTCTCTGATTCATTTGACATTTCTCTGTTACTTTCAGTGACTTCTAGTTACGTTTTACAAAAAACCACTATTTTTTCGCCGTATTTCAAACGTCATCATGATTTTTGTAAAGGCGGCCGGTATATCTTACCGTTACACCTGCTTTGCCATTGGCGCCGCTACGAGGTAGCTTGAAGATCTTGCGAGTTTCTTCCACCTCTTGCAATGTGCGATACACATTTTTTTTAAAGTGAAACTTTTTCTGTTACGCTCCACGAACAATATATAAAGAAGTTTCACTTCTTAAGTGTGTACACTTATGCACACACGCACACGAGACGACCATATAGGTATATAAATTTTGAAAAACGGGTGAGTGGTTGAGAAGATATTTTCTAAAAACCTGTGAAAATTTGGAAAAATGAAAATTTGTGGGAAAATGTATCGGAAAATTTACAACCATTATTACCAAAAATTAGGTAATCGCGAGAGAAAACCAAAAAGGTTTGTATGTCAACTGTAGGGTGTATTATTTTACAATAACTAATCTAATTATATGAAATAAAATTGCTACAGGTCTTAGGAGGATTTTCACAAGTACCAGATTCGATGTTTTTTATAAGTTTTATATAAATGATATTTACTAACTACAGCGGAGGCGATGTTAAGTTATAGAGCTCGACGAGACAAACACGTAAGTATTTGAAAAACGGGCAGACGTGTTACACAGCCCGGTCAGATTACACCAATATGTCTGTAATATTTACGGTATATATAGACCCAGAAAAGCTGTTTGTTTTGTTCATTGTCTTCTCACGTTAATAATGACTAGGTTATTCCTGTGATAGGGTCGTCAAATCCCCTCATAAAAAATATTGGAGATTCTATTATGATTTACTACAATATAATAATTCTCGAGACTAAGCTGTCACTTTCAAATAATCCAATCAGTTCATTGAAGCTGAATAAGTCTGTATTGCTGCTGGCCGAATTACTGGAAATATCTATCTTGCTTAAGTTGATTTCAGAATCATTTGTCCCTTATAATTCAGAAATAAATGGATTGAAAAGAAAATATTTTTAGGATATATTTAAGAGAAACCAATTGTATTGGATTCTTATAAATCGACTAGCTTTCAGCCGCGGCTTTGCTCGCGTGGCAGTTAGTAATTAGTACATATAATTAGTGTAACAATTTAGTAAATACTAAACTGTAGCCGTTGCGGTTGAAACTTGTACGATATTACAGCTGCCGCGGGAACCACACGCGACCGCGGGCGCTGCGGGTGTAATAGGTGAAATGTGCTCTTACTTTTTGCATATACATAAATCTACATTATACAGAACCTGCGGGTCTGCAACCACCGCGGGCGCGCTTAAAAACCGGTCCGTAAGCTCTTGGATTTACTGTCTCTTTTGTCATAATAAATAAGTCACATATAAGATTGAAAAATTAAATATTTCATCATATTTTCACTCATAGTAAAATATGGTAACTTTGCCCTCGACGATTTGCTTTGCCCGGTTGTGTATTTCTTAATAATAAAGTTAGTTAGTACATTTTGTATATAGTAAAATAATCATTAAATTTCTGGCAACACTATGGGACGTATTGTTACAGATGTTACTTTAGTTATCTGTCAGACAATGTTGAAATTAGGATGTTTTTTTGCAGGCAAAAACTTTTAAAAAAACTTTTTCAAGAACTAAGGAGTTATCACAGGGAAGTAATTTTATACATTTATTATTACATTAGAAATGAATGATATAGACTAGTTTTCTTCGCTAAATGCATCATAAAATCATAAAATATAGCGGTGGGCAAAGTGACAAGGATATTTTTAAACATCAACGATGACAACATTGCCCAATGTTTCTTTTTCATTAGGGTTGTTATCCGAGGTACATTTTTTAGCCGAGTATAAAAAGGAGGGTTCGGATTTGATTTACATTTAATTAAGTCGATAAATACAAAGTTATGCCCTCTTTACATAATCCCGACTGAGTTTTTGAAGTTTTTGTTGATGGGTTTTAGTTTCTTCAAATCAATATATACATATCAAAATCAAACCATTGCATACTTAAGATAACGATGTCTTCTCAATTTTAATTATGCAATATAATTTTTCAGTAAAGCTCATTACAAATTTTAGTTTCATTTGTTATTTTCGTATAAAAACAGAGACAAAATAGGTACATACTTTTTAATTTTAATTTTTGATTTTTTTTTTGTTAGTTTTTGAAACCCTTAGGTACAAATAAAGGACATTAAGTAAAAAAATATGTTATATTATTTCCATGTTTAATAAATCATTATTATGTATTGCATTCCACACTTGAAATTTTACGCAATACGCAGGTACCTACTAAAATGATTTAATCATATTGATATTAATATTATAAATGAGAAAGTTTGTATGTTTGTTTGTTACTCAACCATTGGACCAATTTTCATGAAATTTGGCACGCACATAGGAGGTAACTAGGAATAACACATAGAATAGTTTTCATCCTATAAAAATGTTACTGTGGGACTATTAACAACGCGGGCAACAGTTGGTAGTTAAATATTGTCAATGTTGACAACCCTTGAACGTCCAAAATTTTCTACGAAAAATTTACTAGAGGGCTTTTTGACTTTGCCCGCTCATTATTAAGGGTAAAAGAATGAGAATATTTGGCGCATAATTTAATACTTTATAGCATTGCTCAGTATTTTAATTCAGTCTTTTTTAAAATGGTGATAAAGTTCATAGTAACGGAGTTCTTTAATGTGGGCAAAGTCATCAAATGTATGAGATTTTTTGCCCAACACCTATAATTGTTATTTTCACTAATAAATATGGTTTTGTATGCTATTTTTAGTTTTGTGTATCGAGAGATAGAGAGCATATGGTATTATATGACACCGAAAAAATAGTTAATTTATCAGTATTTTCCGAAATATCACTAATTAAGCACGTTTGTTATAAATTTATGGGCAAAGTTACCATGTTTTACAGTACTATTTTAACTGGCCGAGGTAAATTATGAAGTGACCATACTAGTAGGTAGCGTACTGAAGTTTCATGGCTTAGCACAGAATACTAATAGGTAAGTACTAATAGTACTAATAAGGTGTACCAGTACATTTTGCGGATGTTACGATTGCAGTGCGAATCCAAAAATATCCGATTAAGCACAAGACTATTGTATTATACCACATAAATGATTCTATTCCCTAACCATTCCAAAAATCAAAAATGCACAACGTTAATATTCAAGTTTTCACTTCTGCCGGCACTCCCGGGGTGCAACCCGTTTTACTACATGTAAATTAGTTTCAAAGTGTAGACTAGATGTTTTACTGCATTGAACAAATTTTAAAAAGACACTGAACCCAAAACTATTATTCTTACCTTCTGTTTCATCTATTTCATCCCCGTGGACAGTTGATTATAAAATGTTGTTGGTGACTACAATCACTGTGAACTGGCAACTGGTTACAGCATCAGAAAAAAATACGGTTAAGTTTGATTTCGATTAATAATTTAGCTTAACTCTACTTAACGGAAAGTTAAATCTAAATAAAATTATTTAATTTGCAATTTTCCGCAGATTGGAGATAATATCTGCTCGACCTTTGTGGAGTGCAGTCGAATTCTCCTGATGATGCTTCGGTTACGAAGCGAAACGTACGTTGAGTTTTTAGTAGTATGTGTATTGTTGGTGCTAATAAAACAGTTTAGTGGTGTATATTGTGTGGAGCTGGATGTATTTGGGAGTTTTAGCTTCCGGTAAGTCCAATTCATTCTTAGCGCACTATTTTGTCACGCAATAATACGTATACATTTTTTGGCGGAAAATTGCAAATTAAACAATTTTATTTAGATTTAAGTATGGATTTCCGCAAAGTAACGCCTTCTTCTATTAATTTTCTTAACGGAAAGTGAAAAACGTATTGAAGATGAAAGCCAGTAAGAAGCTTATACCCTTTCACAAACTTGAACTTTTTCAAAGACGAAAAAAGATTCCATTAAAATTTATGATAATATTAAACCATTATTTCCACTGATTTTACGGTAGATAGGGTTAAATATAATCATAATTTAAAAACTCCGGCACCACATACCAGTAGGCACAATTCTTGAGGAAAAAGACACGTTCTAGAATAGAAAAGGGAAGTAAACAACCCGCTATACAGCGTAAAGCCAGTGGAAGAAGGTGGAAGACGGGTTTTAATTGTATGGATGAGCGTTGATGAGCTGGTGGTAAGTATATATATGTATGGAGTAGAATTGGTGGTTAGTTTTAGTTCATATTATATTCTGAATTAATAATATCAAGTTTCTTAAATAAGCTAACTTAAAGCATTAGGCAGCATCGGTACATTTGGCGTGAAATTATATTATATATTGTGTACAATAGTTACTGCAGTAGTATTACAATATATCAAGATGGAGAACATGATTATTCAAAATATCTGAAGCAAGACTAAATAATTCATCTATTTTGCATACGCTGACACTAAAGCGTAAAGTGCATGCTCATAACGTTTATTATTAAAATGTACACCCATTTTGAATTCAACATTGCCTGAAACAAAGACTGATCTTTCAGTGCTTTTAGGATCTGGTACTTAGTATCTTCACGCCCATATCCCCGAAGAGGTAGGCAGAGGTACAACCAAGGCACCGACGACTAGCCAAAGATACTAAGTCCCACAATGTGATAGGTGGCAAGCCTATCGCCAACCGGGCACAATTCCAATCTCGACCAACATTTTTTTTAATAGAAAATTGGAAAAATCCAATTTTCTTTTTGTTGGCCGACCCGGAATTGGAACCCGGGACCTCATGCAGTCAAGTCGCTAGACCACAGACTAGTACTTATTGTTTACTAAATGCCTTACACCGGTTTCGGGATATTTTTTCGTATGTGTCTCGAACTCAAAGTTTGTTATTTCTTAGCAACTAACTGGTAAAAATCTTCAGTCTTTTTATCACTAACAAAATGATTTTGTTGGTAGAGTTTTACGAATTGCCTGAATTAGTACAATTTATTTACCTATTTCACTATTGAGTTGCAGTGTATAGCGTAGTTTAGTCAATACATTTTGTTTTTTACATGATATTAATTTGTATTATTTGACCGCCGGGTTGGCGTACATGCCTAACTGCCCGTTCAACCGCGAGGCTTGTGTTCGATTCCCAACGGGTCCCCGTTTTGTGAGTTGAACATTTAGTTGTCTGCATTCCTGGGCTTGTTTTATATCACATTTATTCTGGTACTTACTTAGGCATTGTATTAGTGTCGTTGACTAATACCATAACACAAGCACATAAATTGCTAACTTTGGAATAAAATTCAATTTGTGTAATTTGTCCAATGATAGTCACATTTGTGCTACTCTTCACACACTTATGCTATAAATTAAACCCGGGTTTTAAGAATAACCCCTAAACCAATGAGCCGGTCATATTTATA
The DNA here is from genome assembly GCA_002245475.1 of Calephelis virginiensis. Classification (NCBI taxonomy): domain Eukaryota; kingdom Metazoa; phylum Arthropoda; class Insecta; order Lepidoptera; family Riodinidae; genus Calephelis; species Calephelis virginiensis. The sequence continues at coordinate 98,469 of NJDC01003308.1, forward strand.
AACTCAAAAAAGTATCTTCACGCGCATATACCCAAAGTGGCAGGCAGAGGCACAACTATGGCACCCACAACTATCCAAAGTCACACAAGGTGATGTTACTATCGCCAATCGGGCATATATCCAATCCCAAACAACATTGGAAAAAAACAAATTTTGTTTTTGTTGCCCGATCCGGGAATCGAACCCGGGATCAGATGCAGTCAAGTCCAACACCTAGATCGCCAACATGTTGTAACTGTTCCCAGGCCAAGCTTGAAGGTGTGGACCACAATGCCTTCAGCAGTGACTGCCCCATAAAGAAAAAATGGGATACTAGGGCAAGGGCAACTATAGCGTACTGCTAAAGTTGCCCCAGGCACCAAATCCGACGAAGCAAATTCAAATATACCATTTTTGCAGAAACTCAACTTGACTTCACACAAAATTTTTCAAAAATTTAGTTTTTATAATAATTTAGCCGGCACTGAAAAAACATTTAAAACTATCATAGTTAATTTGGGTCAGTTTCATTTGAAACTAACCCAATTACTTAAAGAAAATAATTTAACAAAGAACAGAATAAATAACATCAAAATTATAATTACAGCAAATATAAATAAAACGAATGAAATATATAAAAGCAACATTGAAAAAATTAAACAAATAAAAATATTCTTTCTAAGTAAACGAATCCACTTACTAAATAAATCTTAATGCTTGTCTGTACCAAATCCGATTGTCGTCAAGGAGTACCTGCAACAGCAAGTTAGCAAATGATAATGAAATGATTAATTGTAACTAATTAAGTCATTAATTATAAAACGCACATAAAATAGAAATTAAACTAAGATAAATTTAAACTATGTTGAATAGGGTATCAACGTATACATTATATCAACATAAATGTAGTAGTTTCATAGTATATAAATAAATAGCAAAATTCGTAATATTTCATAACTGTAATAAACCCATAAAAGAAACACAAACCCTAGAAAAAAGTATGTAACATAACTAAAGTAGAATCGATAAACAGTAATATAATTTTCTAATAAAAAAAAATGTTGGTCGGGATTGGAAGTGTGCCCGGTTTGCGATAGGCTTGCCACCTATCACATTGTGGGACTTAGTGTCTTCGACTAGTCGTGGGTGCCTTGGTTGTACCTCTGCCTACCTCTTCGGGGATATGGGCGTGAAGATACTTTAGTAATATAACACGTAGAAAAACATTTCAGTCATGTGTGAAACAACCTAAAACTACCTAGCAAATCAGAAGACATTAGTAAACAAGGTCCTTGATAAAGTCAAGGGAGCAAGAAGGTCGCCAAACAATTTGGCAACATGTTAAAAAAAAATAAAAAAAAAACACCTATATCGCTAGACCAAGGAAGCGATTATATTACATTTTTTATATAATTTTACACGTAAACAAAACTCTACATACGTGTATTAAGCAGTAAAAGACGGTAGTTTTCACCGGAAATATCTAAATAGCATACTTTCTTCCATTCTATTCAGTTCATACGATTAGTATACACAAATACGATATAAAATGTATCGGACTATTGATTTTAAATGTGCCTATTCATCGGTCCATTAGAGCTAAATAGTTAGGTCTGTCAGAACAATGCGAGATATTGAGTTCGTATTTGAGGCCATTTTAGCTCAAATGGCTAAAATATTTGTTTCATGTTTACGTTTTGCTGGGTGATTCTAATATCAAATACTTTCACATGGGCAATTTTGTTTGGCAATTTTATTTGTTTGATTTACGATACAATGTAAGAAATAAACAACATTTAAAAACAGTTGACGACTTACTAAAATATATTTTTTTTGTATGATTTTGGAAGGCAAACAAGCAGACGGATTTCCTGATGGCAAGAAATTCACGCCCCTAGAGACACCAAAGGCGGTATTGGTGTGCTGCCAACCTGAGGCCGGGATGTTAGGCCTCAAGCAAAAGTAAGTTTACCGGCTACCTTACCTTCCGAACCGGAACACGTCAACGGGAAGCATCGGACGTTATGGTGGCAGGAATAGGCATGGCGGTAGTACCAATCCGGGCGAGTCCATGCGAAACTCTACCACCTAGTAGGATGTCACGGTATTAGTGACACTCTCTTCGAATTCTCTCTTCTAAAGTCGCATCCTTAGTGCTGAGCATCGTAGCCACTATGAAATATCACTGATTTAATAGTTTATTTTCACTATTACTATTGAATTGCGGGGCGGGGCAAACCACCGGGGCAAAGATGCTTTTCATTTAGTCTAAACAGAAATAATTAAGCTTGATTTACACGAGCCACGTTGTGGTCTGATCAAGATCGTAGCCATAAAACTTAACAGTAGTTTCCTGTCAACAACATTGCCGCAGTTTTTTGCAAATGTCATGTGATACTCTTAAAAAATGTTGTATGCCATTAGTAATTGCGATAACGGAACGCAAAGAGCACGAACATATAGTTCAACATCGTTTTTTATAGCATAAATTAAAAAAAAACTTAAATAATTCAAAGTAGAAATATTGTTTCGTTATTTGTAGTGTGATTGACCCATGTGGTTAACAATGGTGGGATAATACGGTCGGTGTAAATTATTGTTATTTATTTTAAATAATATTTTGCAACCAGCCCCGTGATTTGATTAAATGTGTGACTGTGGTACGTACAAAACTAGCCTTACTTTCAATATTTTTGTTTGCTAACCGATATGAATAACACACCTTATATGCTCCCCCTGTGATCTAGAGATCGGGTGTTGAACTTAAATTCGTGAGTTCCAGGGTTTCAACTGGTGTCGGGAAAAAAGCGATTTGTATTTTTTAAATTTTCTATTAAAACAACGATGGTTGGGACTGGATATGGGTCTTGTTGGTGATAGGTTTCCCGTTTTATAGGACTTAGTGTCTTCCGTTAGAAATGGGTGGCCTGGACCTGCCTCGGCCTACCCATCTGGGGATAGATTCTATACTTCTTATCGTCGGTGCTTGGTAGAATTCCATTCTTGATGCAATTTACTTAGAAACACTTGTACTTTCCACAATATATTTTATTATTTTTTATTTTTATGGTTTAGCCAACCGGTTTCGCTATACAAGCATCATCAGGGCTATATAACAACTGGGGATGTTAGCCTAAATATACTCTTTTTACTTCATATAATTTAAAAAAATATTTTTGACTTTTTGGATTTTACCCCTCTTCCTCGGGAACCCCATTAGTGAGCGGGATAAAAAATATCTTAAAGCCTTCCTATAACCATAGCGTAGGTGCCTCTCAATCGTTATAATCAATTTCGCAGATTTCACGTGAGTCGAAGTCTTAATATCGTGTTTTGCTGGCCATTTTTAGTCGCCTGCACCAAAAGAAAGAAATATATAAAAGAAAGTCGTGTTTGTTCCACTATTTATGACTCAAGAATGGCTGAATCGATTTGACTGTAAATTTATAGAGTGGTAACTTAGAACCAGGAGACGGACATAGAACACATTTCGTCGCGTTAGACTGTAAGTAAATTAGAAAAATCAACATTCTATTTTTTCCCATACAACCTGAACTGGTGGAACAAAATTCGCCGGAGTAGCTAGTTTTCAGATATATTTAATGTAGATAAATTCACTTTTCTACAGTTTTATTATAAATGGTAATTATAAGTAAAGATTGGCTTATAATTTCATTTTTCTTTTCTATATTCTTATATAACATTGAAAATGGGACAGAATATTTTATACACGAGAACCCTAAACATCCCTAAGTACTCTTACTCATGAGCCCTTCGAAATAATGTGATGATCATTTCCAATGTTTCACCCTAATTATGTGGGCTTAGGGTTGCCATCTGTTTGGTTTTAGCTGAATATGTTCGTATTTATTTCATACTGTCTAGTCTTTCCAGCTTTTTCATTATACTTCACTGTAATAAAACTGTAATGTATACTTAATGTTAAGTATCTGAGACTAAATCACTGGTGGTAGAGTGTTGTGTAGGAATTAACCGCCTTACCTATTCCTGCCTCCATAATGAGTCCATCATGTTAGGGGTAGGTTAGCTGGTAGACTTGCACAATAAGCCTACTATCCCAGCTTCAGAACTGCAACGCACCTGTAATATCTGTAATGTCTATAGTCTACATATGTCTCTTACCATCAGGAGAACCATGTATTTGTTCAGTGACCTCTAACATAAAAAAAATGAAAGTAAATATAATTAATTTAAAAAAAGACGATTTTTTCTTCCGCCTGAACTTCTTAGTGTATAGTCGCGATTCCGATCCGAAAATGTCGATAAATACTAGTGCCATTTGTATGGTCATACTGAATATTATTTTTTCTGATTCTACCTCTGATACATATACACATTACATGTATAGCTACTTTGGTTTTTAGTTTTTGATAACCATTTGTTAAGCCTAATACAACATTTAATATAACTTTTATAGTTTAAATAATGGTCAATTAAGAAATGCTTTCAAGGATCAAGGAACATTTGAGTCACAGTTTGTGTCGTTTATGTTACTAATAACTACGAATAAGTTACAGAGTTTTGCAGTCGCTAGTCAACATAAATCTAATTCGAAAGTAGGTTAGTCACAACATTTGTAACTGAAGAGCAGCTTTACTGATTTTAATGTTTTTTTTTATATTTTTACGACCGATTATTTTGAAATAGTTTGTACGTGTACCGTAACGTGTACGTCAACAGATCTAAGAACAATACGTAAATTATTTTTTACAGCCCTAAGTGTTAAGAATGTTGCAAACAAAAAAAAACTTTTTAGACATAAAACGTATTTGATTTTTCAATGATATTCGCATTAAAAATACACATAACCTTCAATTTTCACTGTCTTAATACCAATTTCTTAATAGTGATTTATATTTCAATACTTCTACTGTTAAAAAAAAAAAATTGATGGGAAAAAACAACGTTTGCCCGGTCAGCTAGTAATATCAGGAACTAGAGTACTCAATAACATAGTATGAAGATAAATGTCCATGAAACACCGCACCTATGATATCCAGCTGTAATTTTGTAGGCGTTTTCGGCACGCGATTCGTGAATATATTAAACACGTTATATTTAACACAAATTCTTTCTTTACTACCTCACTACGAATGAATATTTATTACTGGATTTTATGGGTTTGGAAAAAAAATAGATTTTCCTGTGAGAAATATACTTTTATCATGTACTCCACTAATGTTAACAGTACGTAAACTAAAGCTTAGATTTTACTTACACGTATTTTGTGATCACAGACAAACTATTTTTTAATGGAAACACACAAAAGTTACTTGGGACTTGAGAGTTACCTATAGCCAAATCAGGTTTTGTTAATTGAAGTAGAAGTTCATAGTTAACAAAATTGGAACTATGTTTTTACTAGTACTAGTCATACGGAATCATAAAGAAGAAACAAAGAATTATTTAGTAACAGCATGTTTAATTTAATATTTAAAGCCTTTTCTTGCAGCAGGTATGCCACCTTCCTTACTTCATTTTAGTAAGTAATAAACAGAATAATAGTAATAAAATAAAAATAGTAGTAATAGTAATACTGAATTCCTTATAACCAAAGTTCATTCTTTTAGAAATAACAAAAACTTTCAAGTTAAAATTTTTTTTTCGGTATTTATAAATACAACATGAAACATGACAATGACAAACAGTGATTTTATTGAAGCTAAAAACGGTAATGATATCAAACCAGAAAAAATCTAGCACCTTGTAATACACTTTGCTATATCATTGCAGTGACGGTGTTAGAGTTAACTAAATACTGGCTTTTTGCGCGTTATTTTTGACAATAATGTGAATGATATTGTAATGAATATATAAATGACAGTCCGATATTAGGTATCAATAAACCCAGGACCATCACAGGAACAATTGTAACATGATCATTTACGAAAGTTTTCAGTTTCAGTAAGTAGGTAAGTATCTTCACGCCTGATTCCCCGAAGAGATTGGCTTAGATACAGTAAGAAAATACCATGATTAGTATTAAAAGCACAAACGCCCACAACTTATATGTGGCAATCCTATCACAAACCGGTCATTTAAGAATCCTTCCTTTCCTTCCTTTGTAGAATAGACCATCTGCCTTCCTTGCCAGGCAGCTCGTAAAAGGCGAGCATAGGCTCACCGTCACTAACACCGTGACATCTGACTAGGTGGTAGAGTTTAGC